>RJVU01059775.1:3931492-3952016 GCA_003731715.1 Anabarilius grahami | reverse complement strand
GAAAAATCCTTATTTGTCCGGGAGAGCAGAAGGAGTTCGTCCGTTTTGTTGGTCAGAGAACGGAGATTCGCCAGATGGATGCTGGGAGCGCCGTTCTTCCCCCGTCTGCGCGCCCTCCTGAAGCGTCTTAACAGCGCTGCCGCTCCGCCGACTACAACCTTCAACAAAACGTCTGAATAATCGAAATCCGGTAAAAGATTTTGTGGTGTGTACTGCCGAATGTTCAGCAGTTCATCCCTGGTAAAACTGATGGTGTTTGAAAAACAAAAAACAGGAAAAACGAACAAAAACAGAACAAACACTGAAGAGCTATGCACTGAGGCTGCCATGCGCGGCGCCATCTTGCATTTAGTATTTGAATTGAACTAAACTATACCTGTTCTATCTTCATGCAGCATATATTCTCAGTTTCTGACATTATAGTGCGTTGTGACTGAATCCTGACAGGGGAGAATGAGCTCTTGAAGCTCCGCCCTCTTAGGCCGATCACAGCAGCTCATTTGCATTTAAAGGGCCCACGCTGAAACGGCGCGTTTTTGCTCAACCACTAAAAGTGGCAATTTTAACACGCTATAAATAATTATCTGTAAGGTATTTTGAGCTATAACTTCACATACACACTCTGGGGACATCAGAAACTTATTTTACATCTTGTAAAATGGGGCATAATGGATCCCCTTTAACCCTTTGATGCGCAAGCTATGAAAACCCCTTCTAATGCGCAACATGGGTCAAAATTGACCCGTATTCATTTCCTATGTAATTTCAATCATGGTTGAGTGTTTCTTTGCTGAATCTTTGAAATAAATTTATTTTATCATTCATTTATTCCAGGTATTCTTTAAATATCTTGTTTTTGATTGTCAAAAATCATTGTTAATTTTTTTTCTTTCTTACTTTATAAACAGAGTTTTTGTATGTCTACATCAATTTTACACAGATGGGTCAAAATGACCCGTATTAGAAACCTTTGCAAATTTTCGCAAGTAGGAACATATTTACTGCAGACAACTATTCATCCGCCACACATTTCACGTCTCAACATGGCTGCTTTTGTATATTTGATGGATGAAAGTCATATTATATTTCATAGGCTATATATTATATTTCATCTTTATTTTTTTTGTCATAAACCAATGCTACTGGACACCTTTTACATCTATTAGTGTTCCTAAAAAGTAACAGATTTGAACAAGGTTTCTGTCCAACAGTGAAAATATATAATAAGTGTATTTGAATTTGAATATTCTTGTGCTTTTAATTTTCTTTATCTAGAGTGTTAGCGGCTGATCCTCAACAGAACTGAGGTGGATGATGACATCACTGTAAAAAAAAGTTGAAAGTATACTTTGCGAACAGTCGAACACAATTTAAATGTGTATGTGCAGGTTGCACATACACAGTTACAGAAATCTGGTGGAAATTATAAAGTTACAAAAATCTGTATGCTGACCCTCACATATGCATAAAACATGAAGTATAGTTTGGCCTTTAGAAAGATAATGACACAAAAAACGTTCATTCAAAAAGAAAGGAAAAATTTAAATAAGGATTTGTTTATTGAGTAATACCTGGAATAATGAATGATGAAATTAATTTATTGTAATATCGATATAGAAAATAACTCACTCAGGTCACTTTAGACCCATGTTGGATATGTCCAAAACTGTTACTTTTCAGGAACACTGACAGATTTAAAGGGTGACCAACTGCATTGATTTTATGACAAAAAATAAAAAATTATGAAATATATAGCCTAATATATTAAATATAATAAGACTTGCATCCATCAAATATACAAAAGTAGCCTTGATAAGATGTGAAATGTGCGCATTAGAAGGGTAGTGATACAAAAATAATTTCTATTCAAAAAGTAAGAAAAAAAAATTAAAATGAGGATTTATGAAGATCAAAAAGAAGTTAGAGGAATACCTGGAATACTGAATGATGAAATTAATTTCTTGCAAAGATATAGAAAATAAAAACTCAGCCGGGTCATTTTTGACCCATGTTGCGCATCAAAGGGTTAAGAAAAATGTCCATATCATCCTTAATTTGGAAGCAAAACACTAAAGGCTCTTTGGCCAGTTGTCTGTCGTCATCCGTTTCAGCCTGTTAAAGTTGAAGGGCTTTTCCCTGGTCTTCCTCTTTCAATATCAGAAAGCACGGCTCTTCCACTTAACCTTTGAAGGCTTTTGGCTGTTGTGCAGCCGTTCAAGAGCAGCGCAGAAGTCTTCTGTGATCCATGGCTCTTTCCAGAGATGTTCACAAGTCCCTGCGGTCAAGTCTCAAGTCTTTGAGGTCCAAGTCAAGTCTCAAGTCTTTGAGGTCCAAGTCAAGTCTCAAGTCTTTGAGGTCCAAGTCAAGTCTCAAGTCTTTGAGGTCCAAGTCAAGTCTCAAGTCGTTGAGGTCCAAGTCAAGTCTCAAGTCGTTGAGGTCCAAGTCAAGTCTCAAGTCTTTGAGGTCCAAGTCAAGTCTCAAGTCTTTGAGGTCCAAGTCAAGTCTCAAGTCTTTGAGGACCAGGTCAAGTCAAGTCCAAGTCAAGTCTCAAGTCTTTAGGGGTCCAAGTCGAGTCTCAAGTCAAGTCTTTGTTCTATTTTTTTTTTTAGCTAGTTGTTATTGTAATTAAGTGTATTTAAATATCAAAAAAGATTACTTTTACTTTAAAATTGTCTAATAAAGCACACAAAATACTACTTAAATCAATTTTATTACTTTCTTACTTTATACAAAATTATACCATTTAGAACCACTGCAGGGAAAAAAGTGCTGTGCGTTTTGAGCTATAGTTCGCTGTAGATCTCAAGCAATGCTGGAAAATGTAGTCTTCCAGTGAGCGCCTGCGGTAACAAAACCTGTGTATAGACAAGCGTTACAGTGTCTCGTTTGTGAAAGGCGATATAATAATTCACTGCGACTTAACCAACCGATCTGTGGAAATGAGTCTGACGGACAGGGCATAAAATGCGCATGCAAGGAAGTGCTCGTTCTAACCAAATACAATTTAACATGGTAAATCTGGATATTATATGCATTATCAAATACTTGGGCAACAATAAATAAAAAAATGAAAAGGACATGTACTTCTTGAAAATGGACCACAAGCAAGCCTCTGCAGCTGTGCAACACCGCAGCTTCACTTCGGATTAATTGTTTGCTTTTCAAATGAAATGACAGTTTATCGCAAGGTAAGGTTTGGCTTTATTGTTATTATTTGTTTTCTAATGGGTGATGAATTCGCGTGCCTTCAGATGCGTCACGCGCTCGATGGCTTGGTGTGTTTAGAGATGATTTGTGAAATTTGCTGCTGCAGCACATATTTGGGAATGAATAGATAGTAAAATGTGATGTTTCGTGCCATCATGTGGGATAGTAAATAGAGAACGTAATCGGGAATGTAACGCCAAAAGACAAAAGTATTTTTCACAAGTCTCTGTCTTCAAGTCCAAGTCAAGTCTCGGGTATTTGTTCACGAGTCAAGTCTCGAGTAAGTAGTTCACGAGTCCAAGTCAAGTCGCAAGTCGTTCATTTTTGCGACTTAAGTGCGACTCGAGTCCAAGTCGCAGACTCAAGTTTCCATCTCTGGCTCTTTCATGAGACGGGTACAAACAAATAGGATGGAATGTGTGAAGTGTATTTAACAATACTTTGTGTTATATTCAGGATGTAGCATAACGTGTATAAGTTTTGACACTTTTTTTTTTTTTTTCTCATGTTTATATATTGAATACATTAATCATACCCTGTCACTAATGAAATTAATCAATCATGTTCAGTTTAAAAAATTTTAAAAAGGCAAGCAATTCATGTGGTTTTTCACACTGCACTTAACCCCGGGTTATCGTCGTTCTAAACACCACTTTTAACCGTGGGTAAAGTAATGTTCCACGCTTGTATATTTACATGAATTTTGACTAGAAAACTAGGAACGGCACAAAAAAACAACAACAAAACGCATTAACACAATCTGGCACGGAACAAAAAACACAAAGCTAATGAGTAAAATGTGAAATTAATAATGAGTTAACAGGGTAACAAGAGGGCGAGGCAACAATAGACAGTTGAACACATGGCGCAAACAACACAACACCACACGCCGAAGCATGTGACCGGACAAACAAGACAGCCATGCATTCCGGACGAACAGCGGTACAAACATGAGGTAGATCAAACCACCGTCCTGACATTTATATACTGAAATGGTTCTTTGTGTTCAAGTTTAGGGTTCTTTATTCCCACCCTTTTTGTTTTTCAAATCTGTAAAGCCACATCCCCACGTAGAAGGCAACGTTCTCAGGACCTTGTGCAACTCCACATCGTGACCGTCTCTGAATGTTCTGGGAACGTTACTAGGTGACAAGTTGTCCCGCTAAAAATTTTGCGTTCCCAGAACATCCTCAGAACGTCCACTGGTATTAATTCTTAATCCTCGTTGTCTAGTAACGTTCCCAGAACGTTCAGAGACGGTCACAATGTGGAGTTCTTTTAAGGTTATTGGGGTTGGGGAATGTTATTTGGTGGACCTAAAGGGAACATTCAGGACGTTCTGGGAATGTTTAGGGGACTATTACTATAGGAAGTTCTGTTAACTTCCCAAATGTCCTCTTTGTAATGTTCTCGCGCGACCATAAAATAACCAAAATAGAACATCGTCCTAAACTCATATCGGGAACGTTATTAAATGACCAACAGAGGACCATGTAGCAACGTTTATGTCCTAAATATTCTCATTGTAACGTTCTTATGTGACCATAAAATAAACCAAATTGGAATGTCCCCCTAAAATCATATAAGGAACCTTGAACTGCAGCTCTTTCATTACCAAAAGAGGACGTTTTATGTCCCAAATGTTCAGTAAAATTTCAAAATTGTCACTTTTATAGAACTTTTAGACAAAGTTGCACAAGGTCATGAGAACGTTGCCTTCTGTGTGGGTGTTTTATACAAAATAATAAAGTTTGAAGTCACCGTTATAAAGGTGAGCGTTTGCTTTAGATGGGGTCTTGATTTTTGCCATTTTAATATTAGATTTTTTTTTTGGCTGCTATAACTGTGTTTTCAAAACACGTTTATTATAGCAAAAAATACAGGAGAAAGTCTGATCAGATGAATTTGGTTGTTTAGTGCTGGTGATTCACTGATCTTCTCCAGAGTCTAAACTATGAGTTTATTAAATATTAGTTTTGCATTAATTGAAGGATTTCCCCCCCCCTTTTTTATTAGTATTTTAATACATTATACAAAGTTTTAATCAGTGTATTTTAGACTCACACAGACATCATGAATCAGCGTATGATCCTCAACAATGGTGACACTAAAAAATATTTTGAATCTGTTTATCTGAAAATTGTCACCATTGTTGAGGATCATACTCAGAATCTTGATGTCTGTGTGAATCAACATGATGCTGTCTGAATTATTTCTGCATAAGGATTAAAAACTCAAAATATCAAAAGACAGGATCTTATGCATTATCATGACTACATGTAAGCAAACACAATATTCAAATACTAGTGAATTAGATCACTGTATGATGTTAAAATCATCAATGACCATGTAGCTTTTTTTTATTTTCCCGCAACTTTTTTTATTGTAACAAATGCTTTAGAAAAACAGTTACAACAATTGGAGAAAAAATATAGTCAAAATATCAAGGGTCAGGAGCCCAACTAAAGCAAGCGCTTACCTCTGTAATGGTGACATTTATACATTTTGATAAAACATCAACACCTCATTAAGAAGATTTGTATGAAAGAAATAAAGTCAGAGTAGTTTGTAATAAGATGCAGAGATCTAGAGAGATCTGTTAGTGTTTAATGTTGTTTCTGTTATCTGAGTTTTGTGAGGTCACCATTGTGCTGGAGAGTAGAGCCTGTGCTTCAGTCAGTGATGATCCAGAAACACTGATGCTCTGCTGCATGTTGCTTTATTTAAAGACAGTAACTGTGTAGTTGCTGATGCAGTGATACAGTAGTTACATTAGCTCATGTGCTGCTGTCAGCTAATGACTTACTGCAATAGATTTGCAATTTAAAGAAAAAGTTTCATAATATTAATACAGAATTACCTGTAAAGCGCTTTAAGAAAAAATATTTTTTGATTGAACAGCCACTTTTATTAGTCAATTCACACTTATATTTTCAGTTAAATTTTTGACAAGGGCAGCAGGGACGTTCTGAGAACATTTCCAAATAAAGTATGGTTCCCTAAACGTTCAGAGAATGTCTTGAATGTCCCTGAAGGTCCACCAAATAACGTCCCCCAAACCTTAAAAGAACCGTCTGTGAACATACTGGGAACGTTCTGAAAATGTTCTGGGAACGTAAAATTTCTAGCGGGGTCATTACTGGTTTTCTGGAGCTCAGGGGCCCGTTTCAATAAGGACGTTCTCCGAGTTGAAACTTAGTCAACTCTGAGTTGACTTACCCTGAAATGGGAAACTCTTGAGTTTTCTGTTTCAGAACAGTTGAATTGTGTTAGTTCAATCCACTCTGAGTAGGTTGACAATTGCCTTGTCCAAATACCCACACTTGCGGTCTTGGCCACTTGAGAGCTTGTGCACACGACAGGAAGTAAGTGCGCAAGACTGTCCAATGTCTTAAAAATGCCCAAGTGCAGTGCCCTTAATGCACACTAAACCCACACTACCTTGAATTCCGCTTCTGAGTGGTATTCGAGGCTAAGCGTATCCCATCATGCATTATGTTCGGGACCTAACATTCCTCCGAAATCGTGAGATGTCAAGGAAAACATATGACTGTAAGTTAAATTAATTATATAATACATATAATTTGGTAGTAAAATATAAAGTGTTGCGCATTTTTTTGATGCAAAGATGAGCGGGCTGTGTATTTTGTACAACATTTGCAACTATTTTAAAATTGTGGTGTTTTTTTGAGTGATAAAAAGCAGTGTCTTCTGTTAGTTACATAGCGACCACTGAACAGACATTTAGAAGTGTATTTTAAAATGCAGAGGTTTGAAAATAATAATTAATTAATAAAAAAAAGCTGTAAACGCTTGCTTTTTTTGCAAAAGTTCTACACACACTTGCGGTCTTCAGTCCCACTTGAACACTTGGGCCAAATACAGGAAATACATTAAGTAGACAAGTGGTCAAGTACAAAGACTGCAAGTGTGGGTATTTGGACAAGGCTTCTGAGTGCGTGCACCAAGACTATTAAAAGCCATTATCAATGGAGCTCCAATATTACGATTCACCATGGCAACAGCACATGACAAAATGACGTCCGCATACTTCTGAGTCAATGCAAGTTTAATTATTATCACTGTTATAATATCAAAGGTGAAAACTGGCAGAACAGTAAGTTACTGACCTAATATGTATCCCACATGCAAAAAAAGAAAAGTGCATTTTTTATTTATTTTTTTTTTATTTTGCAAATTATGTTCTATTTATCATGTCGGCTAAAAGTAGCAATTCTTTGCAATAAGTGTAAATAGTAATTAGATGCTATTTATATTTTATCCTGGCAGATACATGGGTACTATTTGCACCTCAGTTTGGTAAATTAACAGGATGCAATAATAACAGAGTGTAAATTATTTTATCATTATTAAACACTCGTTAGGCAATTTACTTCCACTTTTAGAATATTTTCTTAATTTTTATTGAAAATAAATGCTTTTCTGATGTGATATGTGATGGGAAAAGGGAAAAGAGCGAGCTCGGCGAAGGACAGATTCAAACCCGATCAATCGCGTCACAAGTTAGTTCTGTGCGCCCACCGTGCTACTGCTTACACCTCTGAAGCCATTAATCACACATGTTGTTTTTAACCTTGTGTGATATTGGGGCTACTGTAAATTTGCACTTAGTAGTAGACACTCCGAATAATCTTGTTTTCTGTTTGAGAAACAAAATAATTAAGATTGATTACCACACTGGCAGATATTGATAATTTTACTTAAAGCTGCAGTCCGTGATTTTTCCTCTTTGTTGCCATCTCTTGTTTGAAACCTGCAATTGCAGTCATATGCGGAATAGATATCTGTACGTGCGTTGTGCGTCGGCACAGCTCGTCAGCGCGGATGAATAATGTTTGCTGTCAGTCACCGCACCGGTGTGGATACTGAAGTGAAGTGAAGTGAAGTGAAGTGACATGTTGCCAAGTATGGTGACCCATACTCGGAATTTGTGCTCTGCATTTAACCCATCCAAGTGCACACACACAGCAGTGAACACACACACCGTGAACACACACCCGGAGCAGTGGGCAGCCATTGCTGCGGCGCCCGGGGAGCAGTTGGGGGTACGGTGCCTTGCTCAAGGGTCTCACCTCAGTCGTTATTCTCAAATTGTTAATGTTAACAACATCAGCATTGCTATGACTATGTGTATAATAGCATTACCTATAGATTTCAATTTCTGTAGCCACTCCACTGTCCAAAGTCTTTTGCTTTTGACTACGGGTGAGTCTCCAGTTGTCACTGATGATTGTCATTTGGACCTTTCTGGATTACAATCTGCCATCAAAATGATGTTTAATTATTTCAGCTGCTGTGAGAAAAGGCTTTAAATGATCCGCTACAAGCAGCATCTTCACGTGATAAAACCGACTAGCCTGGACTCCTTCCTTTCTGTTTACGGACGTGAAGTAATGACGCACAGAAGAACTGCTGCATGCTCGAATTTCCCGCGGAAATCCACCATGTTGCTCTTATTATAAAACATTATTACAAGATTACCGTTGTGAATCGAGATAAGATAATGAGATAGTTCTGAACACTGGCTGGTTATGTACTTGCTCAAATTGATTTTGGATCATTTTTAACCAAAAAAAGTTACGGACTGCAGCTTTAAGTAAATAAAATGCACTTAATTTAGATCCTCCCAGGAAACAAGACTAAATATCTTATATAATTTTCTTATATAGAAAATCCATCTTGATTTAAGAATTTTTAGATATTTGTACTTGAAATAGGACAAAAAAATACTCAGTTCACTCATTCATTCCCGCTGCAAAAATGCTTTTTTCTTACTATTTAAACATCACTTGCACTTTAAATAGGAAGAGGAGACCGAAGGAAACTCTGGGTTTACCGAAGAAAACCTGCTCCCGACCAGGTTAGGTTCATAGAGTAAGTTACCATGGTAACTGACTCTTAGTAGAAGTTACCTCTCTTTCAGAAACAGGCTTGACTTACCCTGCTTTTTCGGGTTTGACATACCTCCCATTCTGAAATGGAAAACCCTAATTTGGTACTGTTTAGAACCATTTCTCTTTTAGAACTGCCATCTGTCTATCAATTGGCATGTACCATGTTTACTTCAGTCATGCCTGATGGCATTCCCATAGCATCTATGTTATGACGCAGGGTCTCGTTCCCTTCTCAGGAAACTGGGGTTATATACATAACCCTAGACTTTTTTAGTTTAGTAGTCAACAAGCATGATTCGTACAAAGACAAAACGTTTGATTAATAACAATCTTTTCTGTGTTTGTAGGTTTTATGGTCTTATACAAGTAATGAATTGAAGAAACATCCTCCACCCAGCTTTTTGTCTGTGCACTTTGCAGGACTCTATACAAACTCCACTTCTCCTTCAGTAGAAGAGTCAAGCTCATTTTACTCTGAATTAGGAATAAATTTAGACGACTACTCCAGGTTACAGCAGGCTGTTTACTGGGCAGGGCCTGACAGAAAAATCAAAAATATGTCCATGACTACTAGTCCAGACCACACCAAATTCATCATTCAGGACCTGAAAGAGAGCTATCAAATTGGTGAGGAGCTTTATGTTATGGTGCACGCAAAGGATTTTGACAACAAATCCAAGTGTTATGGAGGGGACTTTTTTCAAGCCAAGCTATTCTGGTCTAAAACTAAGGTCAGTTATTGTACACATTAGATTAAAGGTGCACTATGTAATATTTTCTGCTGCTAGAGGTCGCTAGAGACCTATTAAAAAAAAAGGCGTATCTTGATGACGCCAAGTTTAAGCGCAGAATCTTGGGATATATGGTATTCATCTCAACAGTTGGTGGAAAAGAATTGGGATAGGACTCGGGAACAAATCATGTTCATGGATGCGATTATTTATGTTATTGTAGTATGAAGCAGAGCAGGACTGAGTGTTGTGGGAGCTGAACGAGGCCGCTGGAGCGATTGCGCAACACGTGCCTCACGAGCAGCGGAACTTTTATTATGATATAGTCGCGGGCGCCGCTTCCACTTTTCCGGTCATGAGTATGAGGTAATGCAGCGGTTTATCATATTAGATACATTTGAGTGTACTGAACATTATGTTATAACGTTACTCTGTGTGTTCACTCTGTGGCTGCGGTGAGGCACTTGTTTGAGACACTGCAGTAAGATCGATTTTAGAATATCATATTAAATGCTGGATGGGTGTTGATAAATGGCAGGCAATTAATTTTTCAAAACGTTTTGTATGATGGAGAAAATGCTGTACTACTGTTACTAAAAATAAAGCTGCATCTGATTATGCTATGTTAGCTACTTCACAAAACAGTGTTTTTCTCTGAGGCATGGTAAAGCATGGTACTCGCAAAAAAAAAAATCAAGAAAATTAGATTTAAACAATAAGACTAAACGTGCTGAGCTATATAACAACAATTAGTTTTCTGTCTATGAATATATAAAACAGTTGTTCCATTGTCTATTAAAACATGTAATATATAAAGCATCTTTGGTGTTTCCATGGTTTCTACAAAATAAAACTGGAAACCGAGGGTAACGCGGGTATGACACAGTTAACAGGCAACTCCTCAAACGTCCTGGAGCCTTGGTTAAAATTGCAATTTTCTCATGATTTACAAATAGTTGCAAACATTTGGGATGTTGTAAGAACTCAAGTGAACAAAATATATAACACTGGCCTAGTAGTTTTTGTATATTTAACTGCAAAATTCTTACATATTGCACCTTTAACTAAAACTGTTTGTTATATCATCTCCCTGGGTCAGAGAGAGTTGTACTGAGAATGTGCCTCTGTCACAGGCCAGTGTTTTTGGGGAGGTGGTGGATCTGCTCAATGGCTCCTACTCTGTACGTTTTCTCCTGCCGTGGGTCGGCGAGGCACAGGTGGCTGTGCGTCTTATTCACTCCAGTGAAGCTGTGCAGGTCCTGAAGCATCACAGAGATACTGACTCTGACAGAGTCTTCTTTAAAGGATATTATAATGGACCAGGACCAAATAAGACCAGGCTGAGTGAAACAGTGAAATGTAATGTAAAGTGGGACAAGAATGGACTAGAACACATGGGAACAAGAGACTGCTGCTGTGAATACAACGATCCCCGCACAGGAGAAACTTGGCGCTGTCAGAGACCCAAATTGCTGCCATGCAATGCCCTTGTGTACCACTCTATGGGTGGTTACAGAAACCGTCTGACTAATATGGAGAAGATGCTTATGTGAGATTTAAGAACTCTTGATTTACGGTTTATTTAATCTATCTGAGGCATTGATGGAAGGCAGTATGACAAACATGTTCTCTTTGCAGGAAGCAAACTAACAAAGGTATCAGTGGAGATGAGAGGATCATCAAAATTTTTCATTCTGATGGAAATGAAACTGTTGGTATGTTGGTCAATAATTTAACCCAGCAGAATAATGCAGTACAAGGATGCAAAGATTATTATTTTTCTGACATTTAGATAATAAAATTTAAATAAAATCACCAGTTCAGACAAATTTTTGAAAACACATTTACTTATCCTCCAGATGTTAGAAAGAAATGTCATCCTGATTTGCAAACTCCAGTTCCAGCTGGCTTTTACCTGAACGATGTGTGGACATCATTTGTCTGTAGCACCCGCCATTTTACAGTCCAAATGACAACAGAGTGCCTGAAAGACAAACACATCTACATGATGGGAGACTCGACTATGAGACAGTGGTTTGAGTTCTTTACTAAAGCAGTACCAAGTGAGATAATTGCTTTTTTTTTTAAAGCATAAATATATACAGTATATAAATTCAGTAATTGTGGGTCTGTTTTTCAGCTCTGAAGCAGATGAACCTACATGTCCAATATCAGGCAGGGCCGCTCATGGCAGTGGATGTGGAGAACAACATTGACTTGCACTGGAGGGCTCACGGAGTTCCTCTGCGCACTCTGATAACAGAAATTGCTAATCTGCACTACGTCAGTAATGAGATCGATGACCTGGGTGGAGGACCCCACACAATCATTATGTTCAGTCTAGGGCCCCATTTCACGACGTACCCTCTGGATTTCTTCACCCATAGAGTGCTGAGGATCCGCAAAGCTGTTCTAGCATTGTTACAGCGGGCACCTGATACAACTGTTATAATCAAGACTGTCAACACTGGCTATAAGGTAACGTTATATGCCTTTATCACTAAAAGCGGAAGCTTCAAATAGTAGTGTAAAAAAACTTCTGTATAAATTGCAGTAACTGTAGCATAGGTTTGTTGTGATTTATTGATGTACAGTTAATCACATATACTTCATCTAAACATATCACCTCAGTTTACTATCATTAATTGGGAATTATGAAAAAGAAAAATGGTGTCATGTTATTCAGGCACATATGTCATGATTTAAAGGTGAGCGCACAAGCCTAATGTATGTGTATGTGCAAGACTTCAGAGTCTTATTACCTTTTTTTTTTAAATAAATGCAAGAATAGAAATACAAACAAATATCGCATTGAAGAGCATTAGAATTAGACAATGTTATACATTCCATAAAACACTGATTGCATTGCTTTCATGCACTCTACTTTACAATATAATCATTAAGTACTAGACCAAATTTAAATCGTTCAAATAAAGGAATTTTCCAGGGCAGAGTGAATTATTCAAAAATAACTGGTTTGATTGTCTTAAATGAGTCATATCCTCCAGGTTTGAATGCAATGATGGGATAGCTTTATATTGTAGTGTTTTCCGATGATTCTTCCAGCTGTAACTTCAGCAGTGTGCAAATTCTCATCTCTTGACTGTTTCAACATAGTCAGTGCTGACAATTGCCTCACTCACATAATGTTGGACATTAAAATGGAAGATTGCATACATGGTAGGGTATTGTGTGAAGGCTGAATAAACCATTTGAAATTATGATCTTTATTATCAAATTCAGCCTAGTCTAATTTTGGCAACTGTCCATTGAGAATAATGCAAAAATCAATTACGCTACTAATTGGAGCTGGATGTGACAACATGTGGACTGTGAGAAAGGTCAAGTTTATGGATGATATTGTTTTTCTGTCTTTATAATAGGATATTTTTGGCAGTGACTGGTATTCACTGCAGTTGGACAGAGCTCTGCGCTGGGCTTTTCAGGATGTTGGTGTTTATATTCTAGATGTGTGGCAAATGACTGCATGTCACTACAACAAAGAGAACATTCACCCAGGCCCTGTCATCATTAAAAATGAGATTGACATTTTACTCTCTTTTATTTGTCCTTAATAAATTTAAATTTATCTTGACAATTTTGTGTTTTGTGTTCTTGACAAATTTGTGTCAGAGACCTCTTTTTTTTGTTATATCATCCTTAAATTTGAAACTTAAAAAATAGATAGACACCAGAAACTAATGCTCAACTACGCCACCTGGAATACACCGGGAGCGTCTCGGTTACAAAGGTAACCCTCGTTCCCTGAGGGAGGGAACAGAGACGTACGTCGGACAAACCGACGAATAGGAATCTCGCTAGAGAGGCCAATCTGCTTCGAGTGTAACTAAAACGAGCCAATGCTCATTGGCATGCAATCGTATGCAGCAGCTGCTCGTTTCACAGCGCGGGTATATAATGAGCAGCAGGTGTGTTGCATCTTCAGGTTTTCGCTAAGGAGCCGAACAGGTTAGACGGGGGTCCAACGACACAGGGAAAGAGGGTTACCTTTGTAACTGAGACGTTCCCATTCAGTCGGTCACGTTCGACGTATGTCGGACAGACCAAAAAATAGGAATCCCTAACAAAGCGCCACAGGGGCTGCCCCCTTCCAGCTCTCTGTGCAAGCCTCCTGTACCCCCTTGCCTACGGTCGGTGGGACGGGGCTAACACAGAGTGTCGATCACTGCTGAGAGGGAAAGACACAGGCTTAGTTTAGGAGCAACCGTGGAACTACACATATGGAATCCCTGTTGGGTCACACATATGGTACCCAGCCGAATTCCGGTTCTCAAGGATACAACAGAGTATAGCCCTGGCGCCCAGACGCTCCGCCACGTCGGCTGCCAAAGGAAGATCGAAGAACTCAACAGGGTCTGCCTTGTAGGGACTCTCTGGAGTAATAAGCCCATGTAAGCGCAGCAAGCTGACACTAAGCCGAGGCCTCTCCGTGCCTCTGACCTGAGGTGAGAACACGGGAGGAGACCGGCTCGACATGAAGGCTATAGAATCTAGTGAACGTGTTACGTGTCCCCCAGCCCGCAGCTCTACAAATATCTGTCAGCGAGGCACCATGAGTCAGCGCCCAGGAGGATGCAACACCTCTCGGTAGAGTGAGCATGCAACCTGAGTGGGCAGGGCACACCTTGTGCTTGGTAAGCCAAGGCGATGGTGTCCACTATCCAGTAAGCCATCCTTTGCTTGGAGACCTTCTGCTGGCCTTCGTAACAGACAAGAGCTGGTCTGAGGTCCTGAGGCTTTGAGTTCTGTCTATGTACAGTCGCAAAGCGCGAACTGGTCAGAGCAAAGTCAGGGCTGGGTCTGCCTCCTCCGGGGGCAGCACTTGCAGGCTCACTACCTGGTCCCTAAAGGGAGTGGTAGGAACCTTGGGCACATAGCCAGGCCGGGGTCTCAGTACCATGTGGCTGTCGCCCAGCCTGAACTCTAGGCACAATTTGTCAACCAAAAATGCCTGCAGGTCTTGATAGAGGCCAATGCAACCAGCAGCAAAGTCTTCATAGACAGAATCTTTAAGTCTCCTGACTGCAAGGGCTCAAAGGGAGCATTCTGGAATGCTCGAAGCACCAGAGCAAGGTCCCAAGAGGGTATGGAGGGAGGTTGAGGAGGATTTAACCGTCTCGCCTCTCTAAGAAACCTGATGACCAGGTCGTGCTTACCAAAAGACTTGCCATCGATGTGGTTGTGGTATGCAGATATAGCGGCAGCATGAACTTTGAGTGTAAAGGGAGACAGCATACGCTCCAACCCTTGCTGCAAGAAGGAAGGCACGACTCTGACCGAACATCTTAGGGGGTCTTCTCAGCGAGAAGAGCACCACTCGACGAACAGGTTCCACTTCAAGGCGTAAGCACGTGCCGAAGTGATGGTGTTAAGTACCTCGGGGGGTAAGTCACCTAGAACCTCCACGTCGCGTCCAGGGACCAGACATGGAGTTTCCAGAGGTCTGGACGCAGGTGCCAAAGGGTGCCCCATCTCTGAGAAAGAAGGTCCTTCCTCAGAGGAATTGAGTTGGGCCAATAGGGCACAACTAGCAGGACCTGCTCCTTGTCCTCCCTGACTTTGCACAAGGTCTGTGCAAGTAGGCTCACTGGGGGAAACACATATCGTGAGAGCTCGTTGGCCACACGGTTGAGCACACCAGGAACATGAATGGCGCAAAGCGACCTCAGATGCTTCTGACTCTAAAGGAGGAGATGGCGGGCGAGATGAGACGGGAGCGTAGACCACCTTGATGTCTGATGTTCAAAACAGTCGCAGTGTTATCCATGCGGACCAGCACATGCTTTCCCTGTAATGGCCCTTTCAGGCAGCTCAGGGCAAGGCGTACTGCTAGCAACTTGGCAGTTGATGTGCCAATTCAGTTGGGGGCCCGTCCACACCCCTGATACTGCATGCCTGTTGTACGTGGCACCCCAGCCGGTGGCAGAGGCATCTATGAACACCACAGCATGCCAGGACACCTGCTCTAGGGGCACACCTGCCCGAAGAAACAAGGGGTCCGACCACGGGATGAAGGCTTGGCGGCATTCCGAAGTGATCGGAATGTGCTGCGTTGCCACGCTCATCTCGGGATTCGGCCGTGAAGCCAGTGCTGAAGCGGTCTCATATGAAGCAACCCGATGGGGGTTACTGCCGCTGCGGCTGCCATATGCCCCAGCAGCAGGACGTGCAGTTCAGCGGTCCCGCCCGCTGAACTGAGTCATACCCATCGGGAAAGCGGATGGATGCTAGCTGTACTGTAGCAATTTATATCTTTGCTAAAGTTGTGTGCATGCCTATAAAGTGAGTAACAGTCTGTTCATATATTGTTTTCTGCATTGTTTGTGAATGTTGAACTGCCCCGAGTGTGTAAGTTAATGTATGTGAGTGACAAAGACGAACTAGCGTAAAGATGTCCGTATGTATATTTACTAGAACTTAGATTCTCTGCCTGATATTTCCCGCCACCGTCCTCGGGCCGGGTCAGGTTGGGCCCTTGATAAAGCACGTCACGTGTCATGCGCAGCGTCTCGTCCACTCACACTCGCAGTCTCGCACGCGTGACGCATCACACCTGCTGTGCGTGCTGTACTATTCAGTTGCTTAAGTGCAACATGGAGCTTGAAGAA
Organism: Anabarilius grahami; assembly: GCA_003731715.1. Lineage (NCBI taxonomy): Eukaryota > Metazoa > Chordata > Actinopteri > Cypriniformes > Xenocyprididae > Anabarilius > Anabarilius grahami. The sequence goes on along the minus strand of RJVU01059775.1, from coordinate 3,935,534 downwards.
GCAAAGAAAAAATTAAAACAGGAGAATTAACTTTGAGCAAGTTTGGAGGAAAATCGGAGGTATGGAAACATTTTAAACTAGTCGTGGGGAGTGACAACATATGTGTTGGCTTTGTCTTGTACATTAAATGCGGCACGCTGCTCGCCTATGACAGCAAAAAAACGGGACTTCGACGATGAACAGACACATGAAGCGGGCTTGCCATGAAAGAAATTATGATCGTAGTCAGCCTCAGCCCTCAATGTCCTCTTTTGTTACTTTTCCAAGCATTCCCCTGAGGGCAAGGCAAGCCATCACAGAGAAATGCGTTGAGTTTTGCTGCAGGGACATAAGGCCATTTTACATTGTAAGTGGCCAGGGCTTCGAGCGGCTAGCTCAAGAATTAATCAATGTTGGTGCTACATATGGTCGCGTATCGGCCCAGTCCATTCTGCCTCACCATAGCACCGTTTCCAAGGCTTGCATAGAAAAGGCAGATGAGAGGAGGGAAGTTCTGGCACAGACGCTCAAAGATGCTCTGAAGAATGGAGACGTAGCGATGAGCACGGATATGTGGACTGATGACTACAGAAAGATAAGTTACATCGCAATAATTTGCCATTATATCACCGACGACTATAATTTAGTTGGTAAAACTCTCACCACCGCAATGTTTCCCGTGGAAGATGCTAAAACGGGGAAAAATATCAGACGCAAGATAGTGGGCTTGCTGGTCAACAAATTTGGCCTTGACCCTAGCTCCCTCAACCGAATAGTGTGGGTAACAGATGAAGGCAGCAACATAATCAAAGCCCTGGAACCATATAGGAGGCTTTCTTGTCTTGATCACCTAATTAATACTGTCCTTCGCCACGGTCTGCATGCCAACACACTGTCCAAAAACGCGCCGGATATAGGAGAGACCATATCTGCTGCGAAAGGACTTGTAAGATATCTAAAACAATCTGGTCTGGTTGCGCAATTGTCAAAGACAGTGCTACAGATGGGGGAGTCGCGATTCAGCACAGTGTACCTCACACTCAAGTCAGTGCAAGACATATACTCAGAGCTACGGGAGAAACTGGAGAACCGCGGTGAGGTTGAGCGCATCGAAAATATTGCAACTGACTTATTGAGCTTTCTGGTCACATTTTTGGAGCCATTCTATAATGCCCAGAGAGAGTTGGAGGGCGACAAATATGCATCCATAAACCTGGTCTGCCTCTGGCTTGAGAGACTGAAGAGACATTGCCAGCCCTCTCCCACCGACGCACCACAGCAAGCATTTGTGTGCCAGAGACATGCTGAGTTCATTGTGCAAAAAATCAAGGTGAACATGCTGCACAAAGTTGCTCTTTTCCTCTGGCCCAAATTCAACAAATTGAGGATGATGTCTCCTGTAGATATAGCTGAAGTACATGCTCACGTTCGCACCCTACTCTTGCCTGTGGAGGAAGATGCTGCGGCGGCTCACAGTGCAATGAGCAGTACTGGCTTCACACCACCAGCAGCCAGGCCCAGGAGAGACTCCGAATTTGCTGACTGGGAGAACCAAGACGATGATAACGAACCAGATGAGGATGAAGTGGCTATGTAAAATTCACAGAAGCATGCCATGGATGACGACCAGGACCTACTGAAATGGTGGAAAGTGAACGGATTGGTGTACCCAAAACTAGCCAGGCTGGCAAGATCCATCCTATGCATTCCAGCAAGCAGCAGCAGCAGCAGCAGCGAGCGGTTGTTCAGCACAGCTGGCCGAACGATAGAGCAGAGGAGGACCGCTCTGAAACCAGAAACTGTGGACGCAATCTTGTTCTTGCATGACAACATGTAGAACCATGTAAGTAGGCTATAGCTTTGTGATTAATATGGTATTATATAATGATTACATATATAGCAGGCTCATACACAGGCAGGAGGCTACCAGCGTTTTTGCACTATAGGCCTACGTTTTATAATAGGCTTTACAAATATTTACTTTGTTTAAAAAATATATGTTCTAAAACATTGTTTAATTATATTAAAATAGTAGGCCTATAGTCTTAGGCCATCATTTTCTGTGTTCATCATTGTTCATGGTTTATTTTTTTAGGTTTTTTTTACATTTCTTCATTCGGAATTTCAGATCCATTTACGATCCATTCAATTATTTCTGAATGAATAAACAAACAACGCAGTTTACATGCTTCTTCCTTGTCGTATTATTCATTAAGATAATAATTAATAAATGCACGCACAATTATGAACTTGATAAATGTTACAGATATGTTTTACTATGCACAAACAAATGCCTTTCAACTTACATGTGCAAAATTCAGAATTAAATGAATGTGCTGCAATTTGTACAAAAAGAGAGTCCGTAGTAGTTTTAGCCATTAAATAAGCACATTTAGTTTCAAGTTTAAGTTTTGTTTTGAAGAAAGATTTTCTTTAAAGTGAATTTCGTTTAGTATAAATTGTATCTTAATTTTAATAAATTTATCAACCAATTGCCTGGATTTAATACATAAAAAGCAATATAGCAGACAATATAATAATGACATGGAGGCGCTGGCGCGCCACGGTCACACTTACACCATTTGAAACTCGTAACACGCTGTCACCGAATTTACAAATGCACATCTTGCTTGTTGCTCACACACATATTATGTTAAAAATTACAATATGCTGAAGTAACATTATTAATAATAATTAATCTTTAAGAATATTTGATTGAATGCTGAATGTTGTGCTTGTTCAATTTAATAAAATTAAAACTTTAATTATGATAATTAAAATAATTGAATATTTAATATTGAGTGGCCAATTTTTGCTCATTTATTAATAGTATATATATATATATATCTGCGCAGCTCCCCCCTGTAGCCTAAATGATCTAGCACAGCAGCACCTGCGTTAAAAAAAAATCTGCCGCCGCCCCTGGTTATAACGGACCACATATTAAAAATGGTCAGGTTTAAATCGGGCTCGGGCTCATAATTACAGTGAATGTGTGGGGCGGGGCCGGGCTCGGACACAATGTGCTCTGGCAGGGTTGGGCTTGATTTGTTGGGCCCGATCTAAGCTCTAATATTTACATACTAGTTTCCTCACATATATCACTGTTATGTTTATAAGACAAATTCTATGTGCCATTTGATTATTATATGGTTTATTTAATATATATTCAATATATATCGCTCAATTCTGAGAGTTAGAGCACTCTTTTGGCGCATACACTAATATATTAGACAGAGTGGCTCCATCTTTGTCCTTGGCGCTGAGATGTGTCGAATTTCAACTGCTCGTCATTAGTACTTTCTAGCAGCGCATCTTTCCATATAATGGCACATTTGTTTTCCTATTTAATTGTTTAATCACTGTATTTGGTGTATTCTTTGTACAGAAATTGTACTGTTAATATATTTATTGTGACCGCTGTTATTTGTTATTGTTATTTGTACTTATATGTTTTTCTTATCTTTATTTTGTAGAAAACCACACACATACATGCAAACCAGCCAATAAATGTGGTGACAATAAATGGGTTATTCCCACTTACCTGATCATCTGTGATAAAGTCTCTTACCGGACGCTACTAGTAGCCACTCAGTTTTACATGGGCATCGACAGTTTTCACTGCAGTGAAGTGGACGCTCCTGAACTTGGGGGGACCCCGGGCGAACTAAATCGCAAGCCGAGCCTTATGGTCCGAATGAGCCAGCGAGATGGACTGGGGAGCGCTAACCAGGCTCGCAGAGACCATACAAGCGAGATCAAAGGGACCGTAGGCATACCCGCAATGGGGCAGCGAGGTGGAACGCAGGGACGCGGCTCGGGAGGCTCTCTTAGCGAGGCGGCCCGTAGCGGGGTCTGAGTGTGCTGTGCAACACTTAACTGGTTCCACGGTCGGGCAGGGGGTGCAGGAGAGGCTTTGTCTGCCTTCCCAAACTACACACTGCTGCCATCTGGCGAAGGGAAAAGGGGGATGAGAGGTTTTTCTCCTCCCACTGCTCTCCGAGCCCTCTTCAGACCCGGAGATGGAGGAAACTGCTCTTTTTTTTTTTTTTTTTTATGTTGG
>RJVU01059775.1:3913964-3931452 GCA_003731715.1 Anabarilius grahami | reverse complement strand
CCGGGGGGGAAGAGCAACCCCACCCATCTCTGGGGTGATTTTTCACTAACCACTTAAACAGCAGCAGAGACGGGTGACACAGTAGAGCAGGCTGTGCCAGAGTTTTTTGCAGGGGACGACACCCTTGGCAAAGAGCAGACTGAGGGGTGGCCCATGAGGAACTCAATGGTTTGTCGGTGGGAAGCTCCCCAGTCTGCTACTAACTGAGGAGAACTGCTGACCCCAACAGTGTCATTGAAAAGGCCACCTTGTGAGATGGGAGCATTGAGAAAATGTTTTTACCTTGACGACCACAAGGTAAGTCAGGGAGCGCTTCTGGACCACTGAGGTGGACATTGCCTGGCCGAGGGCCTGCGCCGTGACATTGATCACGGTTAGTCAACAAGCGCAGCTCAACCCCGGCTCAGAACTACCCTCGTGCATAAAGAGTGCTTTGGCCTCACATGCAGGGTGGGTGTGGTCTGCGCACAGCCACCCCACCCAAGAGTGTAGTGAGAGAGGAAAAAAAACTGATGCAGATTTTGGCACTTTTGCCGTTCCATATTTATGGCACCAATATAGCTCCATACTGTTTTCCATGCACATCTGGAACACCTGGGAAAGCATGGCTGTAAACTCTGAATCTGAGTCAGCATAAGCACACACCATTACAGTGGGCAGCGTCACCCTTATTTCCAAAGCATAACAGCCCTCTCTCTAATGCTGCAATCGACATCTGACCTTCAGCTGGAGCCCTGAATTAACTACTAGGTTTCCCAATGAGAAGGACCAGCAATCCAATCCAGAAGCTGCACAGCTTGCAATGCGCTAGAGAGGGAGGGGCCCTAGGGGGTTGGTTCCCCGAAGGAAACCCTCAACCTCAAGTCACTCAAGTTATTTCACCAAAGTAGACCTCTTCTGGTGCACCAGAGAGGGCACTACAATGGAGATTAGGCAAGAAGACCACGCATCTAGAGCGCCGAGCGAGCGCTGGGTTGCCGTGACAACCCGACAGCTCGATGGCACACGACACGCAGAGGAGTGAGCGGTTTGCTCTCACTGATCTCCACGGTCTCCCAGAGTGTCGGACAGACCTGCAACTGTGCTTTTACACACAAGCGGCAGCTGGCCAACAACAGAGGGGACTCAAGCTTCTCGGAGAAAGAAGAGTCGTGACCGGCGTGTTGATGTGATTCTGTTCTCATACAAAAACATGAACCACCCACAAACATCGTTTCAGCATGCGCCCAGACATGTGAAACAATGATCGTGGCCATCAGTGAGGACAGGAAACGAACGCATCCAGAAACACAAATAGAATGTCATCTTTTAAAAGACACAAGCTCTACTTGTGTAAGCTCTTTTAGGGATTTTACTCTTTTAAAAGTGCTGAAGCAGGCAGGGGAACGGCTGCCACGACACAGACAGGGATTGTGTGCAGCCTGTAGTGTGCTCTCTTTCTTTGAAGGCACTCACTCTTACCAGCCATAAAAACAGCTTTCAGCACTCAAAAGCGCACCGTACCGGCCATGAGAACAGCCTTCTGATGCTGTCAAAACAGCTATTTGCTCAATAATGGCAAACGAAACAATAAAAAGAACAACCAATGGAGCACAGACATAGAACACACTCATTATAAAGAATGATGAATATTAATATATGAGCACAGAGAAAATGACAACAAACTCCCAAGCACAAGGGAGAAATGCGAAGAATATTAAAAGGGATAATAATACTTTCATTATGTTTACGAGCACTACAGTCTATGATAAATGACACATAGTTTAACAGAGAAAGAATAAAGACATAGTTACATTTTTGTCCATTCTCTAAGTCTTTTGTTCATTAGAATAATCGTGTCATCGCGTTCAGATATACATCAGTGTCCAGTTTGCACATATAATTCATTTGAAGAAGACGATGAAATATGTGTGCATACACCGTGCTAGTTAATGTTTGGTGCAGGAGAATGTGTGAAATATGTCTATAAACTTAAAACACAGATACTTTATTCTGTATGAGCTAGGGTCCACATGGCTGGTGTTATTAAACCCAATGCGGAGCTCCGTGCTGAAATCGATCATATGCGCGCTCCACGTGCATATCATAACAATTGTATTTTTCATGTGTTCGTATTCAAACTCCATTTCAGACTGCATCGCGGACAAAATACAAACAACACTTATGTGCTTGCTGTGCTGAGGGAAACACACACATGGCTTGCGTGTCCGAACGCAGAGGAGAATGAGTCGCACTTTTGTGACATTTGAATTATAAGCTGTAATGCAATCTCATGCGAACATATTTTCCATTTGTACTGGTAGATCACAGCAAAACAATCCACATGCACCCAAACGTCTGCTCTGGTCGTGTCGCAGGAAAACACATTTTTATGTTGTAGCACTTAGGAAACGATCACAGACCCATGTCTCTGAATGACAAGAGACCGAGGCGAGAGAAGTGATACTTCCTCATGCATAATACCGCAAATATAATCTTATGCATACTACAGCGCAGTGATTGGATTGAATGAGCTTTAAGTCATGAATAAATGCAGAAACTGTTGATGTCAGCATGTTCGACCAGCCCATACTTGGAGCCAGTCAGCACTCCGCATCTTGCCGATAGTACACGATGACGTCAAATTTTGTGACGTTGCTCCGACTTTGCTTTTCAAACTGGAAGTCAGAAATCGCTCTGAAAAATGCAAAAATAACTAATTTCAAATTATAAATAAAATTAATGATTACCTTTAGTGTTTTCAGTGATGTGCAGCCTATACATATCTGATCACAGCTCAAAACATGTGTTCTGGGGTTTCATGACCCTTTAACACATACATGCATACAGTTTACCAAGGGAAAGAGAGAGCTGAAGCAGACTACAGGAAAGCAAGAAGTTACAACATTGATTGAAATTCAACAGCCTTGAGCATACCATTAGTTTAGTTCTAACACGCCCTTCTTTAAAAGGGGAAAGGATACTCAATGTATCAAATAATGAGACTAAGTTTGATACTTGCATGTCTCGCCCATATGAATTAAAACTGTCCTGATGCAATTTGTGGAGGCTCCCGTTGAATCTTTGCTGATATTTTCTTTATGAAAGAGAACCAGTTGGATTCAGAGGATCTTTGGTGAATAAAAGGTCTAGACCGAAGCCTGGCACAAGCTTGGGGTTCCTTAGAAGCTTCTAGCTTCTTAACATTATCTTCACATCAGCATTTTTCAGTACAGGAAAAAGTGGGAAGAGAGAGTGTGATCTTGTGATCAGTAATTTTAAAGGGTAAAGATGTCGCACCCTCTTGAGGTGTCTGAGCTGATAAGGAGTTGTCCCCTCGAAGGGAACTTTACGAGTCTTTGTCCTTTGGCAGGATATTAGCATAAGACACTGGATTGGATGAATGAGAGAAGAACCTTCTAGATTCTTATAATACGATTGTGTCACAGAGTTAGTAACATGTAACATAAATTACCAAATAGGAAACAAAAATTGGAGTCCGTAGATACCAAACATGCTACCCATGTGATTTCAGGTAACTATAAATTTGCAACTCTGGAACATTAATACCAAAATAGTTCAAAAGAGAGAATTAATACATAGAATAAAGCCTATAAAAGGAAAGTCATGAGATGGGAAAATTGGACACAAGTTGTTATATTAGAATTCCACCGGCAACTATAGTTGCCGCAGTGTATGGTTGTCATTTTCCTTTTCTAAATTTTTTTCTAGATGTTTTCCATGCTTTATGTCTCAATGACATGCAAGCAAACAACCAAATAAAGGATTTCAAGAACAAAAAAAAAGGTATTCACTTCCTTACTGTGACATGAGGCTGTCAATTTCAAACCCCTACTTCCAGGAAGCATAGCGAAAGCAAACCCTCCCAAAGAAAAGTAATTTTAATGTTAATATTAAGAATTTTTTTGTTGACATATATATATCTACATAATCGTGAAGGTCTCTAGAATCATCCAAACAAAACAAATCTTTCAAGAGATCTATAGTTTTTTGTATACTTAGACAAAAGTCCAAGCGGCAACTATAGTTGCCAGTGGGCAAATGACTTGTAAGTACATATATCATGGGGAAATGGGGTATACTGTGTTTAATGGGTTAATAAATCAAGGTTATTGGTCTTGTTTAGTGCTTTTTGCTTTCATAATATTTTATATGGTTATATATTATATATTTGTAACACAGTTCGTATATGTGGGAAGAAGGAGGCGGGAACCGGCGAACGTTTAACAAAACTTTAATATAAAATAAACACTGAACAAAACGAAAGTAATGCCGGCAGACCCTCGCGGACGTCTGCCGGCCACACAAACATAATAAAACATAAACTAAAGTCCAGGCCTGGTCCTCTCTCGTCCTTCACTGTCGTCGCTCCTCCTTTTATGCTCCCGGAGCTCCTCCGTGAGGGACTCGAGGCCGGTGCGCCTCACAGGTGACGATCATTAACACTCTCGTCACCGGCCTCGCGCCGTTCCCTCACGGCTCTCGCCCGCCCTGCTCGTCACATACCCCCATGGCCCCTCGCAGGCCGGGGGGTACTCCCGCGACTGCGCTTACTCCCCCCCCCGGGGCCTGTCTCGGCGGCCGCAGCACCTGGGGGTAAGGACAGACGAGACGAGAGAAAGGAGACGGAAGCAAGGGGAGCGACAGAACGAGAGAGGGGAGAGAGGAAAAAGAAAAAAAACAATTCTTGGTCCGGTTCCCAGACACACTGACGCTCGGTCCTCAGCCAGCCGAGAGGCTCTTCCTCGCGGTGCCATGCGATGGCACTGGACACTCCTTGGACGGCCCGATCCTCGACCGCCTCCTGGCGGCCGGCGATGGCTGAGGGAAGCCGGCAGCGAGTCCCCCGTCCCCTGCTCCTCCCCTTCATGGCGGACGGTAGCAGGCTCCGGCCCACGGCGGACGGCGGCGACTCCTCCGCTCCCTCCAGGACGGCAGCCACCCCACCTCGTCCCAGGAGCACGGCATCCGGGTCTCCGTCCCACCTTTCACAAGGCTCCAGTACCACCGCCTCGGGCAGCCTCTCGCGGTCTTCACACTCCCGCGCTGCCTGAACTCCGCAGCACCGCGGTCCCCCTCAGCAGCGAGGGCTCTCAGACAGCATGTCCCTCCTTCCTCCCGGGTTTCGGCACCAATGTAACACAGTTCATATATGTGGGAAGAAGGAGGCGGGAACCGGCGAACGTTTAACAAAACTTTAATATAAAATAAACACAGAACAAAACGAAAGTAATGCCGGCAGACCCTCGCGGACGTCTGCCGGCCACACAAACATAATAAAACATAAACTAAAGTCCAGGCCTGGTCCTCTCTCGTCCTTCACTGTCGTCGCTCCTCCTTTTATGCTCCCGGAGCTCCTCCGTGAGGGACTCGAGGCCGGTGCGCCTCACAGGTGACGATCATTAACACTCGCGTCACCGGCCTCGCGCCGTTCCCTCACGGCTCTCGCCCGCCCTGCTCGTCACAATATTGTTATTTGTAAATTTTATTTATTTTTTTATTTATTTATTTTGTTTGTTTCTTTATATTTGACCCTGGACTACAAAACCAGTCATAAGGGTCAATTTTTTGAAATTGAGATTTATACATCATCTTGAAAGGTGAATATATATATATAAGCTTTCCATTGATGTATAATTTGTTAGGATAGGACATTTGGCCGAGACTCAACTATTTGAAAATCTGGAATCTGAAGGTGCAAAAAAAATCAAAATATTGAGAAAATTGCCTTAAAGTTGACCAAATGAAGTCCTTAACAATGTATATCTATTCACAAAAAGAATTTTTTTGATATTTACGGTAGAAAATTTACAAAATATCTTAATTGAACATGATCTTTACTTGATCTTATCCTAATGATTTTTGGCATTAAAGAAAAAAAAATCAATAATTTTGACCCATACAATGTATTGTTGGCTATAGCTACAAATATACCCGTGCGAATTATGACTGGTTTTGTGGTCCAGGGTCACATATTAGGAGTAATTTTTTCTAATGAACAATGTAATTTAACATTTTGATTCACAATGCTCTGTTGGAGCAACTTAATGGCTGCACTTTGTTCTGCACTATGTTCCACCACTTTAAAACAAACAGATTTGTTGTTTGTTGTGTTTCATATTCAAGAGATTATAAGCTAGATGCAGCTTTTTTGTGTTCACATCGAATGTTCTTCAACTTTGATTGATCTGTTGATCTGTTGAAAGCAGTTATTTTGAGTTAGATGCATAAATGTTCTCCTCCTATTCAAATTTTACATTGAAGGAGTGCATACAACATATTTGCCCACCGGCAACTATAGTTGCCGCACATTCAAATACGTTTTTTAAGAAAAAAAAAAAAAACCTGGGGAAAATAAATGTAGAACATGTTCACATAGGACACTATTAACAGGACTATATGCATGAAACCATTCAGAAAAATTTGGGCACAAATGGGTTAAGAGGGTATATTTGTCCTTCTCAGAAAGAATGAAGTCAGAGTCACTAGTCTCTGCAAAATTCTTTCTGATCGTAAAAAGTTCTTGTCACTGTTTTCCTGTTACTGTGCCCTGTAACAGGACACCTAGTTCTGCCTGTGTGTTGGCTACGTTTGGGATGCTAGTTGCAGTTTTAGGGGGATGGGTTCACAGAACTTTGATAGAGTGAGTTCACTCTAATAAATACTTGTGTGTCTGATTGTTCCAGACGCTACACAGTTCTCATGCAATATGGGGGGAAGAAAGATCTTTCTGAAGATGAAAAGCATGAAATGGTGCAATGTTATGCAAAAGGCATGAAAACAACTAATATTGCAACCCAAAACTGTTAGCTGAAAAAGAATGTTCCCCTAATGTTAGTATTTGGTTCCTGGTTTTTTTTTTTTTGAGACTCAAATAATAACAATTGAATTTACCTTGGCATAGTTAAATAATAAGAATTCTGTACATGGAAATGACATACAGTGAGTCTCAAACACCATTGTTTCCTCCTTCTTATGTAAATTTGATTTGTTTATGAGACCACTTAAATACAGGGGAATCTCATCATAACACCGACTGTGACGCAACAGTCGGGATCATTAATATGTACGCCCCCAATATTTGCATATGCCAGCCCATGTTCAAGACATTAGACAAGCCAGTATTTACGTCTGGAGCTGCACAGCCAAATCATCAGAAGTTAATCAAACGTCTTTTTATTAAAGCATATAATTTGACATACAATTCACTTGTACATTCTGAAAGCCTTTTTTATAACTAATTTTAAAAAAATAACTAAAAAATAAAAATAAATAAATAAAATAAATAATAAAAAGTGGTTAACTTAAAGGTAACTTAAAACTTAAAGTGGTACAACATTAAAAAGGCAAAACAAGACAAGTAAGAACAACGCACACAAACAAAGAAAAAAAACACCCCCAGACAGACCACGATCCCCCACAATATCCCAACCCCCTATCCACCTGTCTAACCCTTTCCCATTTATCTCCACCCTTCCTCGTAGAGACCTTCACTCTAAAATCATTAACATTGTCATATATCGTGTGCTAGGATGCAGACTGTTGCACTGGATTTGTAGTTTTTAGGTATGATATGAGAGGTTTCCATGTTTTATTGAATAAGTTGAGCCTGTCTCTCAGCATATATCTTATCCTTTCTAAATGAAGTGTGTTAGTTCAATCCTCTAACCACATCTTAGAGGTAGGTACAGTTGCGCTCTTCCATAAGATGAGGATGAATCTCTTTGCTATTATGAAGCAATAAGAGAAAACGCTGTTGTGCCACACTCGGTTTTTTGTAGGTCTCCGATGTTCCAAGAATGATAAACGGGCTCAGGTTCGATTGAAGTAGGACCTCAGACATAATGTTGCATATATCAATCCAGAACAATTGAACCTTTGGGCATAGAGCAAAACTATGGAGAAGTGTTGCTATGGAAGAGTGGCATTTATCACACATGGGTGACACTTCTGGGTATATGTTATGTAGTTTCACTTTTGAATAATGAAGCCTATGTATAATTTTAAATTGGACAAGACAATGTCTTATGTTATCTGAACAATTATGTATGTTTTCAAGACTGTCTTTCCATAAATCATCTGAAATATAGAATCATCATAGAATATGGGTGGAAGTCTTCCCGCTTCAGCATTAGCCAATCAGACATTGGTATTGATGTGTCCAACCAAAAGGTAAACATCTTAATCGCTGAGGCCCAGTAATATAGTAGAAAGTCTGGGAGTGCCAATCCCCGCCCTGGCTTTGGTCTACAGAGATGTTTTTTTACCTATTCTGTGAACCTTGTGTCCCCACAGAAAAGGAATTATTAAAGAATCTAAGTTTTAAAAAAAATATTTTTTAGAAACATTGGAATGTTTTGAAATAGGTATAGCAATTGCGGGAGGAAAAATCATCTTTATAGCATTAATTCTCCCAATTAAAGAAATTGGGAGCGTGTCCCAGAATTATATTCTAGTCTGTAATCGCTCTATTAGAGGGGGGAAGTTTGCCTGAAATAGAGATGAGTATTGCTTTGTCACTTCTATCCCCAAATAGGTAAATTTCTCTGGAGAGACTGTAAATGGAAAGTGATCTAGGTGTGTTAAGTCACTCATTTGGACCGGCATTAAAACGCTTTTAGACCAATTGATCCGATAACCCGAAAAGGTCCCAAACAGGTTGATTTTGTCGAGAAGATTAGGGATGGTAATTTGAGGCCTCGTCATATATAAAAGGATGTCGTCTGCGTATAATGATATCTTATTATTTGTGTCTTTGGTGGAGTATCCATAAATCTGGGGTTCCATTCTAATACACTGGGCTAGAGGTTCGATAGCTAATGCAAAAATTAAAGGGGATAGTGGACACCCCTACCATGTCCCTCTATGTAAGCTGAACGGGGAGAATATTGTCCGGTTTGTTAGGATTTGAGCCGTAGGATTCTTGTAAATGAGTTTGATTAGTGACAGGAAATTATTTCCGAAATTGAACCTATTAAGAATTTCAAATATGTAACACCTCTCAATCTGGTCAAATGCCTTCTCGGCGTCAAGTGCAAGTATGACAAGATCAGAGGGTGGACCTCTCTTTGTATATATAATATTGAAAAGACGTCTAAGATTAAAAGTAGCACTCCTATTTGGTATGAAATCATCTGGATCAACATGCACATTGCACAAATTCTATATCTTGATTATTGTTAATGTAATTCATTTTTCCAGGAGCTCATTGCTTCTACGTTCAGTTAAACTGCTAACAGTGATTGTAAATTGTAAATTATTACATTATTTGCTAACTGCATTCTTTAAATTGTAATGTTGACATGCATTCTCTGTAAAGCTGCTTTGAAATGATATGTATCGTGAAAAGCGCTATACAAATAAATGTGAATTGAATTGAATTGAAACCCATCTAGTCCATATGAACTAGCTTTCCCAATAGAGGATTCAGCCTGTTAGCTAATATCTTGGCAAATAATTTCCCATCGACATTAAGGAGGGAGATAGGATAAGCGCCTACTTCCTGTGAGCATTTTTTGTGAATTAATGTGATCACAGCCTCAGTTAAGGTGGGGGGTAAATGACCCTGTATCTGGGCATGTTCATATAATTTCAACAGGTACGGGGATAGATTCTCACTGAATGGTTTGTATAATTCCCCTGGAAGTCCATCAGGACCGGGTGTCTTATTACTTTTTAGGGAGGCAGTAGCGCTTCGAACCTCTGCAATTGTGAGGTCGGAGTTCAAGGAATCACAATCTTCCTCGCTCAGTTTGGGAAGTTCACATTCATCCAAAAATGCATTAATATTTACAGAATTTGAAGTGGTCTTTGAGGTATACAAATCAGTATAAAATTCAATAAACCTGTCATTGATATCTTTAGGCTTAGTAAGTATTGTATTATTATGGGCTTTTATCTTGTGTATCGTTCTGTCGTTTTCCATTTTTCTAAGTTGTCTAGCTAGTAGTTTGTGTGGTTTGTCACCAAATTAAAAAATGTTTTGCCTAGTATAGAGGAATGCTTTACTTAGTTTTGCAGAGATAATTTTGTTATATTCATACTTAAGTGTTGCTATTTTCCTGTGCAATATAATAGAGGGGGAGTGTGCATTTTCTATGTCAAGTAATTTAATTTGCTCTTCTAATTCTTTTAATTTAGTTTTATTTACTTTTTGCCTGTAAGCTTCAAATGAGATGATACAGCCTCTTATATAAGCCTTGAATGCTTCCAAGAGGATGGAAGGAGAGGTATCAAGGTTGTTGTTTATTTCAAAGTATAAAGAAATCTGGTCTTAAGTATTCGCAAAATTTATTTTCAGTGAGTAGATGCGAGTTCAGTTTCCAAGAGGCGTATGGCTTATCTACATGATCTAAACACACCGAAAAAGTGAGTGGGCTGTTATCTGAAATCACTGTACTGTGATTTTTAGCATTTAATGTGTACGGTATGAGTTTGGCGTCCACCAGGAAGTAGTCTATCCTACTGTAGGAGTTATGTACAGGTGAATATAATGAGTAGTCCCTGCCTGTAGGGTTCATCACTCTCCATATATCCAGTACATTTGTGTTATTAATGAACGTATTTAAAAATTCACTAGAGGCATTCCTTGGGAGTCTCTTCGTGGAGGACCTATCAAGATATGTGTCGAGGACAGTATTAAAATCGCCCCCTATTATCAAGTGTGTTTGTGAGATGTCTGGTATCAGTGAAAAAACCTTCTGAAAGAATATGGGGTTATCTATGTTGGGAGCATATATATTTACTAGAGTAAGGGAAATGTTATGGATTTCACCAATCACTATAATATAGCGGCCCTCTTTATCAGTGATTGTTTTTTCTGTAAAAAGGGCACACCTTTTCTCAGTAGAATGGCCGCACCTCTTGCTTTGGATAAAAAGTTTGAGTGGTAAACTTCCCCTATCCAATTAGCTTTTAACCTGCCATGCGAGCCATTCTTCAGGTGAGTTTCCTGTAGGAACATAATGTCTGAGGTCAGTGACTTTAGGTGGGTCAGAATTTTACCCCTCTTGACTGGGTTGTTTACTCCGCATACATTTCAGCTAGAAAATGTGAGACCCTTCAACCCTCTGGTGTGATTGTTTAAACTATCATGCATCTGGAGTATGTGATCAGTACAGTATCCGCAGCAGTACAGTTGTCAATGTGTAGGATTTGAGTGAATGGTCTTCCTATCCCTCCCCTCCCCTCTACCCCAGTCCGCCCCACAACCATTATCAAGGTCAGCCCAGTCCCCATAGTAACAAATGAAAACAAAACTACTCTAGCCAATTCGAAGTGAATGTGGCGCGAGCCTTCTTAGGGAAGTAAGTACAAACAAACTTGTAACTTCCCCACACCTTCTGGTGGCCTGATGCTAATTCCTATCTATGATCACATAGCTTGGTAACTTACACAAAACATTTAGGTAGGTTAGTAAAGAGAAGAAAATATAGTCAAAGTGCCATAGTAATATAGTATCCATGGGTGCGCACACACACACACATACAAATGTAAACGTATACACAGGTTCACACGACACACCCATACACATACAAATACCCATATAACTAATATCTATAGCTAAGAAGGAAAACTGTAAAAATCATCAGAAGTTATGCAGGTATATAGGCTATTGTAAAGCAAGCAAGGACAATAGTGAAAATTGCAGATGGATCGATAATAACTGTTCATGATCCATGATATCATGATATATTTAGTGATATTTGTAAATTGTCTTTCTAAATGTTTCATTAGCATATTGCTAATGTACTATTAAATGTGGTTAAAGTTACCATTGTTTATTACTGTATTCACGGAGACCAGAGCCAAGTTGTTATTTTCATTTTTAAACACTTGCAGTCTGTATAATTTATAAACGCATCTTCATTCTTTATAAATCTCTCCAACATTGTGTAATGTTAGCTTTAGCCCTGTTAGCTGCAGCATAGGCTACTATCAAACTCATTCAGAATCAAATGTAAAGGTCCAAATAAATACCATACTTACATGATCTGATATGCTGCATCCCGAACATCCATTTTGAGGGTTATATTAGATGTGTGAACTTTGCTGTTCATATTCTAAAGTTACAGTATCCTTTATCATGATATCAAAAATAATTATGAATTGCTTATTAATATTTCAACAATAAAATGTCACCAGGAAAAATCTTCTGTGTGTGCTTTAATAAATACATGATTCATGTGTGTTCACTTTACATTAAGGTGCACTTTCACAGGTTATTAATGTTTATAACTCATGAATAAATGGTTCACAGGTTTCCACTTTACATTAAGGTTCACTTTCATAGGTTATTAATGTTTATAACTCATTAATAAATGGTCCACAGGTTTCCACTTTACATTAAGGTTCACTTTCACAGGTTATTAATGTTCATAACTCATGAATAAATGGTTTATAAGTGTCCACCCTACATTAAGGTTCACAGTTAACTAATACTGGAATTACATTTTTCATTATTAATATCTCATCAAGTTATGGTTATTATCTTATGTTTTATTTTCAAAATAAAAGTTGGAATTTCATCGTAAAAAAAAACAAAAAACTGTTTTTATACATTGCTGTGGATAGGCATCATGAGCTTTTTGGAGAGTATTACTCTTTTATTACTCATTAACAAACACCTTTATAAACCCTGTTCAAAGGGAACCTTGATGTAAAGTATTACCGGAATTATTAAAGAATTAGGAGTAAAGTCACATTTAAATTATATATTTTATATTTTATAGTTAAAATAATTCTGCAACCCACCACCTTTCTTGCGCTGCTCTGTCAGCCAGCTTGCAGGGAGTTTGGCAGTCTGCATGTCATGCACAGACAGCATACTGAGTAGAGCATATTCTGTGGTCTCCACAGATTCAGCATCAGCTTTACCCTTTAATTTGCCTCTGCCACCCTTGGCAATCCAGAAACACTTTGCTGTAAAGAAAGGTGAGAAAAGAGGATGCATGGATTGGATAATATGATAACTGAGCTAAATAATTGTGACCGCATTTTCCCCATCTTCTACAGTTTTTGAGAATATCTTCTGCTATGTTAAGTGAATGTTTTAAGAGAAAGAATTCAAGAGATACAATTGCTGGTAATAATTTAATTACTAACTGTTGTCACAATTAGCAATGACTTTTAGCTTCTGCTTCAATCGCTGGGCTTCTGCACTTTGACGGTCATGAAAGGTCAAGGCATAAGCTGTGATGGCAAGCGAATAGGGACTCTCCAAAGCATCAAACTGCCCCTCTAGTAAGACTTTGCTTTATCCATAGCTGCTCTCTGGAAATAAACAGAGGTTTGTACAGTTTATTTAGTAGTTAAAGAATAGAAGAAATACTCTACCACTATTAATATGTTACCAGTTCTGTATCACTTCCCAGCTCGTACTCTTTCCCAGCATGGTTCATTGATATAAGGAAAAAGGCAGTTAAGGGGACCTCATCTTTGGCCTGTCCAACTCCTCCCTAAGGACAAATATTTGTCTATTTTCAGTCAGTGTTAGCAATCAGTATAGAACAAATAAAATAAATATGTTGTACCTTAATTCCTCTGTCATATAGGCGATTGGGATCATGCATGCGCCGTTGCTCTTCTGTTTGGAAATGAGATAAGACATGGCCTTCTGAATAGGGATGGGCATTTTTGGCAACTTTTCATTTTGATCATCGATAGGTTTCAAAAACGAGTAATTGAGTACTCGGGGGGCGGGGCGTGTGCGGGGACGTCATGGAGATAATGAAAATACCTAAAGACTGTTATGAAAATGAATGTTAAAAATTAAAAAAAAGTTACATGAAAACCTGTCTATGAAAACATGAACACGTGATTAGAACACTGTTCGATTTTTCGATTATGATTATGATGCAGCAATGTTATTAAGAAGCATCTGGAATAGCTGCCAGAGGGGAAGAGTGAATTTATGCCAATAAACTGAAGCCCGTTCTATGACACATCCTATGATATTAATCAGATACATAACATAGACATAACATTGCAACTTGTATCTGTAAAAAAAGGATACAAATGCCAGTGAACTTTAAGTTACGTGCTATACCCCACTAGAATATTGAAAAAAATCCTGTCCTGTTTTGATATTTTGAAAGTTTTTATCATGGTGCAGAAGTTATTCAGACAGGATCATGTAGACTCACACAGACATCAAGATTCTGCATATGAACCTCAACAATGGTGACAAAACAGATAAACAGATTAACTCTGAACATCACAAAACAAGCTAAAGTCACAAAAAAGATTTTATAAAAATAATGACAGTGTCGTGTTATGTCTGTCGTCAAGAAATGACGTATGACTGTCATTACCAATCAAAATGCATGTTCATTTAAATCCAATGTGTGGACTTTTTACACCATTTCTCCTATTTCCATTTAGCAAAACTATTTTTTTTTTTTTTAAACAAATATTTTTTTTTTTTATTAACAACTACACCCACCCCCATCCCTAAACCTACCCTTAGTGATTTATAGTGCATACACACTTTATGAACACGTGTTCCCTGGGATCGAACCCACGATCGCATATTGTTATTGCAATGCTCTAACAATTGAGCTACGCGAAAGCGTAAACATGATGCAGATAAAAGGGAACAAAGCATTAAAATGAAAGTGTCCTGTTGTCGAAAGGGCCGCAATTTTAGCAAACGATGGGTCGTATTTCATGAATTAAAATGAAAGTGTCCTGTTGTCGATAGGGGCGCCACTTTAGTAAACACTCCTATGTGTCGTATTTCAGGGAAGTGACAAACGTCCTTTATAGGCGTATTGGTTGGAGAACATGTTGGGGGGATCATACGCTGATTCATGATGACTGTGTGGGTCTAAAAGACACTGCTCAAAACTCTGTCAGTATAATGAATTAAAAGAAAGAAGAAAAAAAAAAAGTTAATTAATGCAAAACTAATAGTAAATACACCCAGAGTTTAGTCTCTGGAGAGGATCAGTAAATCAGGACACTCCATGATGATTGAATCACCATTGTTAAATAACAAATTCATCTGATCAGAACTTTTCTTGCAATTTTTGCTATAACAAGCGTGTTTTGGAAACACAGTTAAAGCAGCCAGAGAAAATCTAATGTTAATATATCAAGAATCAAGAGCCCATCTAAAGCAAACGCTCACCTCCATAACGGTGACTTCAAACGTTACTATTTTCTATAAAACACCCACATAAAGGCGACGTTCTCGTGACCTTGCGCAACGTTGCCTAAAAGTTCTCTAAAGGTGACAAATTCTGAACCCTTACAGAACATTAGGGACGTTCCTAAAACGTCCTCTTTTGGTAATGAAAGTGCTGCAGTTCAAGGTTCTTTATATGACTTTAGGGGGACGTTCCAATTTGGTTAATTTTATGGTCACAAAGAACTTTACAAAGAGGACATTTGGGACATTAACAGAACATTTCCACATGGTCCTCTGTTGGTCATTTAATAACGCTCCCGATATGAGTTTTGGGGGAGGTTCTATTTTGGTTATTTTATGGTCGCGCGAGAACGTTACAAAGAGGACATTTGGGAAGTTAACAACGTCCTATAGTAATAGTCCCCTAAATATTCCCAGAACGTCCTGAATGTTCCCTGAAGGTCCACCAAATAACGTCCCCCAACCCTTAAAAGAACTCCACATCGTGACCGTCTCTGAACGTACTGGGAACGTAAAATTACTAGCTCGGTAGCCTGTCAACTAGTAGACTAGAACTGTCAACTAGAATGTTCAGAGACGGTCACGATGTGGAGTTCTTTTAAGGGTTGGGGGACGTTATTTGGTGCACCTTCACAAACATTCAGGACGTTCTGGGAATGTCGAAAACATGGAAAACATGAAATCATAAAGAGCAAAGCTTATGTATTCTAAACCAAAAACACAAGCCCACCAAGTTAAACAAGGGAAAAAAGAACAAAAACTTAAACATACTACTAGACAGCACACTAGTCAAATCTAACAAGACATGGAAAACAACACTATAAAAAGAGAAAACACAACAAAATTGTGTTCTGTGTATATGAAGTGTTTCATATGAAGTTTCAAACATTGTCATTGTACAGTGATGCTTCAGGCTGAAGAGAGACCTTAGAGTGTATTATTTTTTTTAAACTGGATATTTTAAATGTTTAAAAAATGTTTCAGAAATATTATTTTCATAACTTAATTGCAATGTTAGCCAAACATTTTAAAAACATATTTTTAGCTGAGATGAAGTCAGTGTATTATTCCTGATAGCCTGTATATTTTATATACAACTTGCATTCATTATTTGTTCCTTATGCATGTGTCTTTTGACTTCATGTTCTCTTCCATTCTCTTTAATGATCAAACAAGTATTAACTTAAAAACATTTTTTTAGATGAACTTCAACTAAACCATTCCAAAAAACATTTAGTAAATATTAAAGGATTAGTCCACTTTTAAATAAACTTTTCCTGATAATTTACTCACCCCCATGTCATCCAAGATGTTTATGTCTTTCGTTCATCAAAAAGAAAATTGTCGAAAAGAAATTAAGGTTTTTGATGAAAACATTCCAGGATTATTCTCCTTATAGTGGACTTCAATGGCCTCCAGACGGTTGAAGGTCAAAATTACAGTTTCAGTGCCGCTTCATTATAACTATAATGGTACATAAGAAGTTGAAACCAAGATGTATGTGGTATAGGCCTATGGTATATATGATGATGATCACATATTTTAATACTAAATACTTTTACATAATGGTGGGCCCAACAAAAACTCTTGTATCTCATATATACGTAAATATGTGATATATACAATACTGTTCAAAAGTTTGGGGTCAGTAAGATTTTTTTATTTAGAGAAATAATTTTATTCAACAAGGATACATTCAATTTAAGAAAAGTGACAGTAAAGGCATTTATTTCAAATAAACACTGTTTTTAAAACTTTCTATTCATCAAATAATCCTGAAGAAAAATTTATCAAAGTTTCAACAAAAATATTTAGCAGCACAACTGTTTCCAATACATGTTTGAGAAGCCAATCAGCATCTGACTTATTTCTGAACGATCATGTGACACTGACTGAAGACTGAAGGAGTAACGATGCTGAAATTCAACTTTGCCATCACAGCAATCCATTACATTTTGAAATACAAAACAGAATTTGATCAAATAAATGCAGTCTTGGTGAGCAGTGGTATCTATCTTTTTCAGGACATTCCCAACTGGACATTCCAAGTCAATCTCCAGATTTAAATCCAATTGAACAAGCATTTCACCAGCTGAAGAGGAGACTAAAGGCAGAAACTCCCCAAAACAAGCAACTTTGAAAATGGCTGCATTAAAGGCCTGGAAAAGCATTTTAAATTGTGAAAGCAAGAGTCTGGTGATGTCTATGGGTCAAAGACTCGCTCCTGTGATTGCTTGCAAGGGATTTGCAACTAAATATTAACTTTTACACTTTTACATTTACTTTAACTTAAACCATACCAATACTTATGCTCACATTAGGCAGAGGGACGAAACT
>RJVU01059775.1:3890693-3908783 GCA_003731715.1 Anabarilius grahami | reverse complement strand
TCAACTCTTCTGGGAAGGCTTTCCACAAGGTTTAGGAGTGTGTTTATGGGAATTTTTGACCATTCTTCTAGAAGCGCATTAGTGAGGTCAGGCAGTGATGTTGGACGAGAAGGACTGGCTCGCAGTCTCCGCTCTAATTCATCCCAAAGGTGTTCTGTCGGCTTGAGGCCAGGACTCTGTGCAGGCCAGTCAAGTTCCTCCAGACCAAACTCGCTCATCCATGTCTTTATCCATGGACCTTGCTTTGTGCACTGGTGCGCAGTAATGTTGGAACAGGAAGGGGCCATCCCCAAATTGTTCCCACAAAGTTGGGAGCATGAAATAGTGCAAAATGTCTTGGTAACTAAGGGGCCAAGCCCAACCCCTGAAAAACAACCCCACACTATAACCCCCCTCCACTAAACTTTACACTTGGCACAATGCAGTCAGGCAAGTACCGTTCTCCTGGCAACAGCCAGAAGCGTGATTCGTCACTCCAGAGAACACGTCTCCACTGCTCTAGAGTCCAGTGATGGCGTGCTTTACACCACTGCATCCGACGCTTTGCATTGCACTTGGTGATGTAAGGCTTGGATGCAGCTGCTCGGCCATGGAAACCCATTCTCTGAAGCTCTCTACGCACTGTTCTTGAGCTAATCTGAAGGCCATACGAAGTTTGGAGGTCTGTAGCTATTGACTCTGCAGAAAATTGGCGACTTCTGTGCATTGTGCGCCTCAGCATGCGCTGACCCCGCTCTGTGATTTTACATGGCTGAGTTGCTGTTGTTCCCAATTGCTTCCACTTTGTTATGATTCCACTAACAGTTGACCATGGAATATAGTGAGGAAATTTCACGAATGGACTTATTGCACAGGTGGCAACCTATCACGGTACCACGCTTGAATTCACAGATTATGTACAGTACATAATCCCAAAAGTGTTACATTTTGAAGGCTTAGTTTGTTTTTGTTCAGAATGTAAACTGCTGAGTCCACTGCAGCAAGAGCAACCTTGGCCTTTGGATCTGTTCTGACCGTCACCTTAAACCCAGTTGCAGATTTTATCTCAGCCATTGGATCAATTTCTACCTGCACACAAAACAGTATGTGGAAACACACGCTTCTAAAATAATCTAATATAATATCACTTCACCGAATTTAGATTCTGAGCGACAAATCGCCTCAGCTGTACCTTGCCTTTGCAGACATCTTTCACATCGACCCACACAGAGTCAGCCACTATTTTTCCTTTTGGTGAAAGGCCTGTAAAATAGTAGGCGATCAGGCGAAAAGATGGCACCATATCCACATTGAGATTCAGATTGACTGTTGTGATTTCAGTTCTTGGCACTCTCCCCACCTGCACAATTTGTTCCTTACTCCAAACCTGTTGGGGTATTATTTATTTTTAAAATGATGGAAGACATTAGATCAAAAATAAAGCAAATCATTGTTCACTGCCCTTACAAAAAAGAAGTTTATTCAGTTGTGCTGTTACTTCTTTTAAATTAAACATAAGAAAGCATACTTTCAGTCTACTTTTTATGTACTTCTCAGAAATATATGTGTTCTTCAGTTTACCGTAGTAAAACTATGCTGTAGCATTCATTAACAAAGTGTTGTAAATACTATAATATATAGGCCTACAGTATACTACAATTTACTATAGTATGGTTCAAAAACACTATTTACTATCATTATATAATTTTTTCAATCGCATTTCCAACCTCAGATGACGCCGATTGGATAAGTTCAGACAAATGACGAAATGTGTAGCCTATGTAAAATATAGACTACAGTAGCCATATATTGTGACAAAATTACATCCCGTGTCATTATAATTCGTAGTTTATGCAAAATTCTAATAATAATAATTAAATAAATAAATAACTAAGCAATAAAAAAAACGGAGTAGGCTGTCTTAAAACTTGCATAAATCATATCGCCCTCTCGAGCTATAAGCTACAGATCCTGTAAAATAGTTCATACTCTTCAAAATATATGAGTATATTATAGTAAAATGTTTCCATATATAGGCAGGCACTTACAGTCTATGGGAAAAACGCATGTTTCCCTGATTACGGAAGTCAAACATGCAGCAATATTTTATTTATTTATTTATTTATTTCTCATTATCTCTACATAATTGTTTCTCGTGATCTAAACATTAAAAAAGTAGTTGTGATCATGAGAAAATTTTGGCGTGAAAGCATTGGTCCACTAGTTTCTATGGTAATATCAGCTGCTTTGCTAAAAAAAAGTACATTAAAGCTAAAATCCAACTTGAATAATGACAACACAGAATAAAATCAGTGATCATCAAATCCTTTTAACAGTTTATTTTACAGATTTTGTGTTTAGCTAAGTCTTCCACTTTTTTTCACAAAAACATTGGTCTCTAGTAGAAACCCAGTAAGTTTGGGTTAAAATTCTTTGAAGTTCAAGTATTAGCATTATAAACACTGAATTAATACCAACATATGAAATTAAATTAAGGAAATGCGTCAGAAAAATGCCGCTCTACCGGAGCGCCATCTAGTGGCTGTTGCCCAAAAAGGGTTTGAGTTCTATACTCTTTGAAGAGGGTCTGTATCTCTTACCATAGGAGAAAGCGTAAGGGCTAACTTAATCACGTGTGGCACCTCTCAACCTATCGCCGTTCAAAATTCCTCCTTGCGTCCCGCCAATGTGTAGCCTACCGCCCGTACCTCCAGTTAGCATTAGTTGTTATGCTTTTTTGGTTAAAGTGTGCTGGCTTGCCTTCCAGTGGCTTTGCCCATACTACTCTCCATTGGAAATTAATGACTTCCGGTCCAACGGCTGTCGTTTGTCGTGTGCAGTGGAAAAGCGGCTTGGGTGCCAGCATCAGTGACAGGTGAAGTACAGACAGCGGGTTGTTCATGTATTGCAGGGTCAGGACGCTCTTGTAGTCATGCAACAAATTATGTTTTTTTTTTTTATTATTATTAAGGCCTTTGGACGAAAAAATTACCTGTCACGTCAGTTTAAGGATTAGTTTAACTGATTAGATTAGTAATTACGAATTAAAATGATCCCAAGCTTTACTCACCCTCAAGCCATCCTAGGTGTATATGACTTTCTTCTTTCTGATGAACACAAGCAGAGAAAAATTTATAAATATACTGACGCATCTGAGCTTTATAATGGCAGTGAACGATACCAACAAGTATGAGCTGAAGAAAGTGCTTCCATCCACATCCATCCATCATAAATGTGTTCGGCTTCAGGAGGTTAATAAAGGCCTTGTGAAGCGAAGCGTCTGTGTAAAAAAAAATCCATATTTAACAAGTTATGGAGTAAAATTTAGCGCTCTTTAATATGGCGGCAGCCTGACACGCACGTGAACTGATCCTCTCCTCCACTTTATTACCAGTTACAGCGTGAAATAAACACGAATGTAACATCTCTAGGTATGTTAAAAGATACAGAACAATTTACAGAAATCCATATCATGTCAGTGTTCAACCGTGGAAAGACGTTAATAAGAAAGCTAGTAAAAGACGTTAGTCAGCTAGAAAAATTTACTCTAGAGAGGAGCATTTAGCTAAATATATGCACCATATTACATATTATAATTTTTAATTTTCTTTACATAATTCATGTTGAATAAATCCATTAAGGTGACAGCCACCATTTAAAGGGGTGGTTCACAGTTTTTTTTCTAGGCTTTATTGTGTTTATGGGGCGCAGTTTCACATGTCTTAATGCTTAGTTTTTAAAAAAACACTGTATTTTTCATATATTTTACCTTTATTCTACACCGCTGTTTCCTTTGTCATTTGAATGGTCGGATTGACTTCCTGATTCTATGATACCACTCCCTCCGAAAAACACAATGGGCTCAGATTGGTTAGCTGGCCCAGCGTATTTTGATTTGCTGAAGCTTCCGGAAACGCCACGCCCCTTACCATTAGTTGTTACATGTGCATCTGTGGAAATGTAAATTGGCATCTATATTATCAAATTGAGCCCGAATCAGACCCAGATAGCAGTAATGATGAAGAGGGTCAAGCAGAACCTCTGCAAGCATGGTTTATTTCCGTTTGTATTTGTGTCAAAATGTTACTTACTTGTTAGCTTTTAATATACGGTTTTATCCTGATTAAAGCTTTACTGTAGCCAAATACATGACTGAGTAGTAGCATTTTTGTAAAGATATCATTTAATTCCATTCTGTTTGCCTATGAACATACACAGCAAAATCCCCAGAGTTAAGTCAACTTTGTTCAGAGTACATTTGGTCCCTCTCTAAATAGTGTTAAAATAACACTGAAGCAGAGTTAAAGTTAATGAGATAATTGAGCAATTAATTAAGTGATGACTGAGTATTAGTGACCTGCTGTTAAAAAGTAGAATCACTGAAGAAAAGAGAAACACAAGAACTACAACTGACTTCAGTCACAGCCTTAGATGTACGGAGCCCCGGACATGACATGCAAGAAAAAAATAGAAGGCTAAATCGTGGGCACAATTTACTAATTCGTTCCCTCGATGTACTAAAACGTGAGCACGATTTAATATCTTGTGCGCATTGTAACACAGTTCGTTAATATGGGAAGAAGGAGGCGGGAACCGGCGAACATTCAATGAAACTTTAATTCAAAATAAACAAAACGAAAGTAATGCCACACAAACATAATAAAACATAAAATAAAGTCCAGGCCTGGTCCTCTCTCGTCCTTCACTGTCGTCGCTCCTCCTTTTATGCTCCCGGAGCTCCTCTGTGAGAGACTCGAGGCCGGTGCGCCTCCCAGGTGTAGCTCGTTAACTCTCGCGCCCGCCCTGGTCGCCACATACCCCCATCGCCCCTCGCAGGCCGGGGGGTACTCCCGAGACTGTGCTCTACTCCCCCCCCCGGGGCCTGTCTCGGCGGCCGCAGCACCTGGGGGTAAGGACAGACGAGACGAGAGAAAGGAGACGGAAGCAAGGGGAGCGACAGGACGAGAAAGGGGAGAGAGGAAAAAGAAAGAAAAAAAAAAAAATTCTCCGTCCCACCTTTCACAAGGCTCCAGTACCACCGCCTCGGGCAGCCTCTCGCGGCCTTCACTCCCGCGCTGCCCGAACTCCGCAGCACCGCGATCCCCCTCAGCAGTGAGGGCTCTCAGACAGTATGTCCCTCCTTCCTCCCGGGTTTCGGCACCAATGTAACACAGTTCGTATGTACGGGAAGAAGGAGAGACTCGAGACACCGGGAACCGGCGAACGTTCAACAAAACTTTAATTCAAAATAAACAAAACAAAAGTAATGCCGGCAGACCCTCGCGGATGTCTGCCGGCCACACAAACATAATAAAACATAAAATAAAGTCCAGGCCTGGTCCTCTCTCGTCGCTCCTCCTTTTATGCCCCCGGAGCTCCTCTGTGAGAGACTCTAGGGCGGCGCGCCTCCCAGGTGTAGCTCGTTAACTCTCGCGTCACCGGCCTCGCGCCGTTCCCTCACGGCTCTCACCCGCCCTGGTCGCCACACGCATGTTTTGGTAAATCGTGCGCACGATTTAGTAAATCAAGCGAACGAATTAGTAAATAGTGCGCACAATTACATTTTTTTCTTGCATGTCATGTGCGGGCTCCGTATAGATGAAATCAACTGAAGATAAAAATCGTGAAATCTCTGAAGATCTCATTAAACAACTCCACAAACAGCATTACCAGCTTCACTTATTACTAACCAGATTGACTTTATTTTCACACATCTACAGAATTGTTTTATTGGTCAAGAAAAAGAAAAGAAAAGAAACAAAGCCACCATCAGGGAGATCAGAGTTTGCTTAAGTTGGGCTCTTGACCCTTGAGTTTCTATGTTAGTTATTTATCTGCAACAATGCATATTTTGTTGTAAACGCAGTGAGGTCAGTGCTTTACAGTGAGCAGATATTAGCTGTTGTTATATGATGATATAGTCATTGTGAGCTTGCCTGATTGCTTTCAAAGCAACTGATCATATGTTTTGTCGTATTCATTTTGGTTTTGCATTACCAACCTGTGAATCTACAGCATGAGAAGGTGTTGCAGCAAACACATATATTGAATCATTTTTAAACCATGTACCGCATAAAAATTTTGAACTACTGCATCACTTAGACACACACAGACATCAAGAATCAGCATATGAATCTCAACAATGGTGATAAAAAAAAAAAGCCTGAGCGGTTAGAGTTGCTCATTTTTAGCATTGAAGTGTTACAGTGGCATTTGTTTAATGGAATTTTTTTGTTGCAACTTTGCGATAGCTGAATCTTAGTCAAGAAACCAAAGAGAAAGAGCCTTCTTTGTGATGTTCATTTGAAAGGGCTTTTAAGCAGAAAATTCAAGCAGATCTGCTCCTTCAGTTTTTTGATTCTGCAATGTACAAGTGTTTGTTGTGAAACACTATTGCAATTGCTCAAACACAAACTATTTTATAGACATAAAATTGCCAAGATCCCAACTAAAACAAACCCTGACCACCATGATGGTGGCATAATTTTTTGACCAATAAAACACCAACATCTAAACCGTTGTTAATTCCCAATAAGAACTTCTTTAGACGTCTTGACAGAAATAAAGTAAATCTGGTTAGTAATAAGTGAATCAGATCTTGAGAGATTTATCGTCTTTTATCTTCAGTTGATTTCATCCAAGGCTGTGGCTGAAGTCAGTTGTTGTTCATGTTTTTCTTTTTTTCAGTGATTCTGCTTGTTAATGGCAGGTGTTCATCAATAATGTTCAATCATCACTTAAGTATTTGCTTAATTATCTGATTAACTTTAACTCTGCTGCAGTGTTACTTTAACACTATTTAGAGCGGGACCATGTGTACTCTGAGCAGAGTTGATTTAACTCTGGGGATTTTACTGTGTAGAAGTTTGTTGGTGTTTGTTGGCATTTGTTGAAGTATGCAATAGAATTTAGCTAGCTGGGTAGCAAAGCAAAACCACGTTGGTCTTTGTTTACGTCCTTGATGCAACCAAAAAATAGCATCAGAACTATATATTTAAAATACACTTACAGGTACTTACTGATTTGGGCCCATAAACAGCAGCTTCTGCTTTTAAGGTGGGAACTGCTTCATCTTTCAGTAATAGCCTTGGTGCAAATCCAGCATTGAACTCGTGTAGATTCTGGAAGCAGTCTTCTGCGCCACATCCAGTGTATACAGTGTTTTTTACAGTCTGTGGTGTAGACAATATTACTGATTATTATAATGGGTTCCGTTATCTTTTGACGCGTCGCACCGTTCACGTCCAGTGTAGACAACTCTTCCGCTTCTATATGCCGCACGACATGGCCTCGACCACTTTGTTGCGTGTTTCCGGGGGCAGTGTATTGCAGGGTTTATGATGTCACCAACCCGGGAAGAAGCTGGTTGTAGTCCAAACCGGTCATTTTTGTAAGCATTAAACTGCCATAACTTTAAAAGACAATAACTCCATTTGCATTGAACTTTCAGCACTGTAACTTTGCAGATATTGTTTATGCTCAAGCAGCAACATTACACACTAACTAAAGGTAAAAAAGTGAAATCGCAATGAACCACCCCTTTAAATGTTTATATTTTAAAAAAATGAATTCGAGTAGAAATAA
This sequence comes from Anabarilius grahami, assembly GCA_003731715.1. Taxonomy (NCBI): domain Eukaryota; kingdom Metazoa; phylum Chordata; class Actinopteri; order Cypriniformes; family Xenocyprididae; genus Anabarilius; species Anabarilius grahami. Next base: position 3,901,220 of record RJVU01059775.1, on the reverse strand, counting down.
TTTTAAAGTTAGTAGGCCTATTATAACTTTATTATTATAAAAATTTCCTTAAGTGTAATTTAAGTTTGCAAACAAATTGGTTCGTTTTAACCTTCATTATTAATGTAGCACCAACTGATTCCCATGTGTTTTATACAGCATTAGTTGCAACTTGCACGTCATAGAATGAGTAGATGAATTGGGATGCACCTTTTGGATTGACTACTAGCTTATCAAACAGCTAATAATGTGTTGCTAATGTTACACAAACTATGTTCACATTCACAAGTCAGACAGCTGCCATCTAACAATCAGTAACCTTAGAAACACTTTGAAGAACTCAACGTCAGTGGAGAAAGGCAATAGTTCGTCATAACATCTTAATACACCAGCCATATTGCAAAAACTATCCCATTTTTTCAAATCAACAGAAAAATATACTGGGATAACCCTCTTGAGACTCCCTTGCTTAAAGGCATAGTAATGATATCCCTGAGCCCACCTACTATAGGTGGTATAGTACTACTACTACTACTATAGTACCACTCTACTATAAAGTAGTTTGTGATGACAGAAACACCAGCAATTTCAAACTGTGTTTTTGAGACTGTCTTTTTTCACTGCAGTTTTAAAGAGAAAATACTCAGCAATGGTGTTGACTTATGAATTTGCACATGGTTTGTCTTAAAGCATATTAAAAACACCACATAGACATATAAACAACATTAAAAACTTGATTTTCACCACAGGGGGTCTTTAAAAAAATAATAAGATATAGTCCTTTTAATATAGCACAGCCAATACTTATTTGAAATTGCCAAAAAAAAAAAATATTTTTTACGTATCGTCTATGACCCATTTGTGTTCTCTCGCTATGTGTTCTCAGCTCCACCTGCCCTTAGGGACGAGCCATGGCTGCTCCGAACACATTTCATATCATGTGCCTGCGAAAGACATGTGAGCCAATCAGAGTAGCTAAGTATGGGGCGGTGCGGCACATGTCCCATTCTGCAGGCTACAGCCAGGTCCTTCAAGGTGGAACAGCCTAATGAATAAAACAGAAAGGACAAAAACAGAATAAGACAGACAGGCTTAAAACATTGGAAACGTTAACAACTAAATGAAAACGTATTTGGACTTTACAATAACATTAAAAATATGCCTTCAAAAATTAAAAGGGACCTTGAAACTCAGAACCAACACTAAGTTATTTCTGAACACTCAAATGCATTTAATTTATGCATATAAAATAATATACTTATATATGTAAATAATGAATAAATATAGTTTCATGTATGGCCACTGCTTGGCAGACAAATATTGAAATAATTATAGAAAGTACAGGTAATACAAAACAAACACAACGTGTGTCGGTCAAAAATGACAGATTTTTAAATATTAATTTAAAACAAATTAAATTACTGTACTACATTTTAGTTTGATAATGTTTTTTATTTAATATTTTTTATTTTTAGGGGATTTTAAGGTACTAAATTATACTTATGCAGTAATTATATAATCCATTTATTCACATTTTGAGCATGGACCTGAAAATGAAATTTCCAACTGTCATAAATCTTGAATGCTTAGGAGAACAAACTTTGGTCTCTGTGTAAAGATGACACTTGGCAGATTATTGCTAAAGTGAAAAAAGTTTTAAATGTGAACTTGAAAAAAGTTTACATTTATTGTTATAAAAAATGCACAAAAATAAAACTCAATTTTTATATGAAATATATATTTTCTCAAACACGTTTTATTCTAAAACTGAGAAAAACAAAGCCATAAATGTTTCTTCCAAATTTGAGGTCATAAAATAAGCTTTCAGTAAGAATTTGTTTGTGTGCAGTACCAAAAGTTTCCAGTAGACAAAATTTGCCTCCCATTCCATTTGTTTTGTTCACACAGCAAGTGCCAAAACCTTACCATGTTTTGTACCATTCCGATGAAGTGAAATAATAATAATAATAAGTCAAAAATGACCAAACAGCACCAGAGGGTTAACCATCAAATTACTTGTGATTGTTGTTAGTTTGGTACAGTACAAAATATATAATTTTACAGTGTTAATTTGAAGTATACAATACAACAGTATCTTTGCTTTGGAAAAAAATGAATTCATACTTATCATTAAATTTAGACTTTTTGTTTTTTTATTTAAGTAATGTGTAGCTATAATTATTGTACCAGTGGAAAATACCATAACTAATTTCTTCATAACCAAAGTAAATTTTGTAATTTTGCTTTTATAGTTCACAGGGAAAGATCACATTTACAGAAGTTTTTTACTGGCCTGTGTCTACTGCTAATCATGGGTTTTCTGGTAAGTTCATGAAACAGTGTTTTGGTGGTAACACTTTACAATATGTACAATACAAAATTAGTTAACATGAAGTAACAATGAACAATACTTCTTAACTGTAGGCTATTTGTTAGCATTAGTTAATGCACTGTGAACTAACATGAACACATACATTACCTAATGCAACAAATGAGAATTTATTGTAAAGTGTTACCAGTGTTTTTATAGGATGCTGTTACTGTAGTAATGTAAGTCTTTCTCTGTGTTGGTCCAACAGCATTTTACTATTTGCTTGTTATAAATCATGCATAGTAGTGTTATAACCATCTAGGGCCAGCCGCAACAAATGAATGTGTTTTCACTCACAAAGATAAATGTTCAACAAAAGTAAATTAACAAAATATAGTTAAAACCAGAAACAAAGGGACAAGGCCAAAATAAGAAACAAAATCCTCTATAGTTTGTTTGGGGTGGCCTTAACATCAGAATTGGGAATCGACCAATCAGGACCAGACCAATCAGGATCTCTGCTGGCTTGAGTGCAGGCCACTGTAAGGATTGAGTCAACGGAGTGAAGATCCATCTGCAGCTTTTATTGAAAGAGCAAACACAACAATGGCAAGGACAAGGCAGAGGCTGTAACAGGGACAGGCAGGGATCAGGGCAGGTGGCAAACAAACACAGTCCAAAGACAGGCAGAGATCAGGGCAGGAAGCAGACGTACAAAGTCCAGGAATCAGGCAAAGGTCAGGGCAGGTAGCAGAGAATCAAACACGAGGAACAGTCCAATCAAAACACAGGTATAACGATCCACAATAAATGCTCAGAAATGATCAGTTCAGAAACAGATTCAGGTGTGGCCGGAAGGGTCGTCAGACGCTCTTCAAGACTGCTTTGATACAACTGACTGGAATATGTTTAAGCAGGCTGCCACTTACAATAACACCACTGACCTCCAGGAGTACTCAGAGACTGTCACTGCCTACATCAACAAGTGTATTGATGATGTAACAGTTACAAAAACCATCACTGTCCGGGCTAACCAGAAGCCGTGGATGTCAGGGGAGGTCTACAGACTCCTGGAGACGCGGAACGCTGCATTCAGAGCTGGAGATGAGGTGGGCCTGAGAACAGCCAGGGCTAACCTATCCCGCGGCATCAGTGAGGCTAAGAGACAGTACTCCAGGAGGATAGCCCATCGTTTCAGTGACAGCAGAGACACTCGTAGCCTGTGGCAGGGGATACAGACCATTACGGACTACAAGCCCCCACCACGGACCTGTGATAGCAACATCTCTCTGCTGAATGAGCTGAACACCTTCTTCGCTCGCTTTGAGGAACAAAACGGCACCACTGCACAGAAGACTCCACCCCCTCCCGGTGACCAGGTGATGACGCTGACTCCGGACAGCGTGCGGAGATCCTTCAGCAGGATCAATGCACGCAAAGCTCCGGGTCCTGACAACATTCCTGGGCGTGTACTGAGAGACTGTGCAGCAGAACTCACTGATGTCTTCACAGACATCTTCAACATCTCACTTAGTCAGGCTGTTGTTCCCACATGTTTCAAAACCACCACCATCATTCCAGTCCCGAAGAAGCCATCTCCATCCTGCTTCAATGACTACCGTCCTGTTGCACTTACTCCCATCCTCATGAAGTGCTTTGAACGGCTAGTCATGCACCACATCAAGTCTGCCCTCCCCCCCTCCCTGGACCCATTCCAGTTTGCATATCGGTCCAACCGGTCGACCGATGATGCCATCTCATCTACCCTCCACTCAGCACTCACACATCTAGAAAAAAAAGACTCATACGTCAGAATGCTGTTCATTGACTTCAGTTCAGCATTCAACACAATCATCCCTCAACAGCTCATTCACAAACTGATCGAGCTGGGGCTCAACACTTCGCTGTGCAACTGGCTGTTGGACTTTCTGACTGGAAGACCTCAGGCAGTACGGGTCGGCAGCAACACATCCAGCACCACCACACTGAACACTGGGGCCCCCCAAGGATGTGTGCTGAGCCCCCTCCTCTTCACTCTGCTGACCCACGACTGCATACCGTCACACAACTCCAACCTCTTTATTAAGTTTGCGGATGACACGACTGTGGTGGGTCTCATTAGCAACAGAGATGAGACAAACTACAGGAGCGAGGTGAGCCGCTTGGCTGGGTGGTGCAGTAACAACAATCTCTCTCTGAACGTGGAGAAGACGAAGGAGATTGTTGTTGACTTCAGGAGAGCGCACACTCAGCATGTTCCTCTGACCATCAACGGTGCGACTGTGGAGAGAGTGAGCAGCACCAAGTTCCTGGGTGTGCACATCACAGAGGACCTCTCCTGGACCGACAACACCACAGCACTGGCCAAGAAGTCTCAACAACGTCTCTACTTCCTCCGCAAACTGAGGAGAGCCAGAGCCCCACCCCCCATCATGTGCACCTTCTACAGAGGCACCATCGAGAGCATTCTGACGAGCTGCATCACTGTGTGGTATGGCGCCTGCAATGCGTCCTGCCGGAAGACTCTGCAACGCATAGTGAGAGCAGCTGAGAAGATCATTGGTGTCTCTCTCCCCTCCCTCCAAGAAACTTACGGAACCCGTCTCACTCGCAAAGCCCTCTGCATCGCAAGTGATCCCACCCACCCGTCACACAGCTTCTTCAGTCTGCTGCCATCAGGGAGGAGACTGCGGAGTCTCCAGGCCAGGACCAGCAGATTGAAGGACAGCTTCATCCATCAGGCTGTCAGGAAGCTGAACTCGCTCCCGAACTTGCCTCCCCGTACCTTTTCTGCCCCAGGCACCACTGAACTATGACCCCCCCTTTTTATTTTTTTATGTCTTTTTTTTTACATCCCCTTATTGTATAGTTATATCTTATATTTTATATTGATCTAGATTCTTAAGCTCTACTATTAGTGTTATCTGTATGCACCGGGGGTCTGAGAGTAACGCAATTTCGATTCTCTGTATGTATGTACTGTACATGTGGAAGAATTGACAATAAAGCAGACTTTGACTTTTGACTTTGATCACCGGGGCAAATCAAGACTTCGCATGGAGGTGTGGGTGCAAGTGTCTTTTATTTGTGAGTGAGTGACTGTATAATAGGTAGCAGGTGCAGGGTGATCAGTCCAAGGTATGAGGGTAGATGGGAAATGGAGTCCAAATGATGTGTGTAGTCCAGGATGGAGTGCCCTCTGGTGGCAATGAAGGGCACTCTCACTGGTGATCGTGACAGCCACACCTTCTCCTGCACAGACACACTCAAAAACACAACATACACATGCTTTTAAAAGACATCAGACATAACAGTAGGCTACTGTACATTAGGGCTGAATGATTTTGGGAAATAATCTAATTACGATTATTTTTTTCCCCATTTTATTTATTTTTTAACCAATATTGTGATTGCGATTTAATACATACATTACATATGTAATAAGTACTTTAAAAAAAAAAATAATTATCTTCTTTCAGATGAACACAATTGACCCTTCGCCAGGAGTTTGTTTGACAAGCGATCTAACCAATCAGAACACCGCATCCGCCATTTTGTCCGACAAAGCAGCCAGTAGTTAGAAGATTAACCTCGGTGGAGTTAAACTTGAAAAATTGTGCGTATTGACGTCTTTCCGCGTTTGAAACAACATTAATTCTGATGTTCATTCATGTTTATTTGATGCTATAAATGGACTAGTAGGAAGAGATGATCGGTTTACGAGCCTCTTGAGCTGAGGCGTTACAGCAATCTGTCACGACCATGGTCACGACATATTAAAGAGCCACAAAACGGTTTTTATTGTTTGAATTTCTTTAATAACTACACAGTTTGAAAGCTGGGACTTTGTTTAATATCATAAGTAACCTGCTTTGTCTTGTCTGTCGATGTGTTGTCAGTGTCCTCTTTGCTCCGCGATGTATTTTTCACTGCGTGTGGTGTAACAGCGCCACGGCTTGTCGGACAAAGCAACAGTAACTAAGGGGGGCGGGTCTTTGCGAAGGGTCAAATGGAGATATATTTTAAAATATAGCTTTATAATCTTAGTGAAGGGGGTGCCAGATTTTGAATCTTAAGTTCCTCTTCTCTTATATTCTCTTAAACATTTCTCTTTAAAAATTCTCGTTTTAGACCGGTGTTTTATTTTTTCTCTTTTCTCTGTGCTTCTGCGTTTGTCATTACGTCATGCGTCGGGTCAGGGGTTACTCTTCTGCCGCAAATCAATGCATACGGCCGTCTGCTGGAAGCTAGTTATAATAGTTAATAAAGTTTTAAATATGGATTATAAAGCTTAAAAGAGTAAGGATATTTTTATATTTAATATATCTCCGACTGTGTTCATCTGAAAAAAGATAATTAAATGCACATGGCTTGAGGGTGAGTGTATCATGGGATAATTTTCATTTTTGGGTGAACTCTCACTTTAATAATCCACACGAGCAAACTCAAATCAAGGCAGGCAAACAAACACAACCTAAGTATTAATGAGACTGGACAAACTATGGGAAGCACATATGAATTTAAATACAAACGATAATGAGGTACACACACAGCTGAACAGTATAACTCAATCTAATTAATTACTATGAAAACTAATGACTAGCGGGACCTAGAACAAAGTAAATGTGAATAGAAACCAACTAAAAGTCCATGAAAATTAAACTAAATGAAACACATAACTGACAGTACATGACATGCATGTAGTTTATGTAGTTATTGTACTAATTTTGACAATTAGGCAATATAGAATTCTTAATATATGTATGAAATAGTTTTGTTAAATCTTGGGTACAAATATGGTAAAAATCAAGCTTTTAATGTGTTTACATTTACATGGTGTTTTTAATATGCTTTAAGACAAACCATGTACAAATTCATATGTCAACACCATTGCTGAGTATTTTCTCCTTTAAATCTGCAGTGAGAAAAAGACAGTCTCAACCGCGGTTTGAAATTGCTGTGACATGACAAACTACCTTGTAACCAATCACGTAGGGCTGCACGATATATAAAAAAGTGAAAGTGAAGTGACATGTGGCAAAGTATGGTGACCCATACTCGGAATTTGTGCTCTGCATTTAACCCATCCAAGTGCACACACACAGCAGTGAACACACACACCGTGAACACACACCCAGAGCAGTGGGCAGCCATTGCTGCGGCGCCCGGGGAGCAGTTGGGGGTACGGTGCCTTGCTCAAGGGTCTCACCTCAGTCGTGGTATTGAAGGTGGGGAGAGCGCTGGACATTCACTCCCCTCACCGACAATCCCTGCCGGACCTGAGACTCGAACCCATGACCTTTGGGTTACAAGTCCGACTCTCTATCCATTAGGCCACGACTGCCCCGTTTATCGTTTTAGCATCGAAATCGCAATGTGCACATCCTCGATATTCACATCGCAGGATGTGTAATATATAGTATAGGATTCCTTAATCCGTACAGACCAGACACTACGGTTTAAAACGCACATTGATTCTCTGATTAATTGAAAAATTTGACCATCATACAATGAAAGATTATCATATGTCATTTAGGTCCTGTCTGTTTAAACATTCAAGAGATTTGAAACCATAAAAGACGCACAAAGACGTGAAAAAGAACTCAATTCTGAACATACAGCTGTTTTATGTGCGCACATACCCCTTTTCCACCAAGGCAGTTTGAGTGCTGGTTCCCCAGCAAACACAGTACGTTGTGACGACGTCGTCAGTTAGTTGTCATTTGGTCAGCGTGACATTACTTTATGACAACGTTGTGAGGACGTCGTGGTAATGTTCCATTTTTTAGAATCTTGGCTAACGTTCCAGAAACGTCGTGGGCACGTCCTCAAAAGACGTCGCTGGTTAATCCCACGGAGAACGTTGTAGCGACGTGATCCATTGGTCTCCTGATAACTTTCCAGATATGTAACTTTTTTGTGTTCAAAATTTAAAAAAATTATACAATGGGAATGTACAACATGAATACATTTTCCAAACCGTGTTTTTGTCTTACCCTGAATCATTATGGTACACCTATAATAAGTGTTTATATTCGGACTATTTTAGACAGGAACCGCTGCGGAGTAGCACAGTACCTGCGTGACTAGTCATAGACATAAACAGAGAAGTAGCTCCGGCTACAATGTTCTTCCGCTGCCTCAAGATGCATGCCGTTCTGTTTAACCGTTAGAGTGCCAAAAGTTATGGACATGTTTATATATTATATGTTGTGTTTGTGAATTAAGGAGATTTATTGGATGGGGCACGCGCGAGACAATTTCGAAATTTTAAACAAGCGAGTCAAACGGACTTTCAGAGAATCTGAGTACTGCGCATGCGCATCATTTTGTTCTGTAACGGTCGACTTCCACCAGACGGACACGGAGTAAAAGGTAAGCCCTACAAATCTGCTTTTATTCATCGCTTTTGCCCATGTGACACTAAACATCACTTGTGATGAGTAATGTTAGTGCAGTGTTTTTGGTTTTCTAAATTTATTTCATAAATAAATTCCGTTTGGTTAATGAGCGCACGAGCGCCGTCTCCCGTGAGGCGGTCTGAGGTAACGTTAAAATCTGAGACACAGTTTTATATTTTTATTTTATTTATTTTAAATGTAACGTTAACTGTTTAATGCTATAAACGGCAGAATAATCACTTATATTCGTTAAACGGCAACTGTAGTAGAGTGTTTGTTAATTTTAGACCCTGCCTGGCCTTCATGAAGCTTAACTTATATGAACCATATTGAAAATTCAATAAAATCTTGAAACGGTTAACAGTTAATCGGTTTATTACTTCACGATTTGTTTACTTAAATTCTTTGTAATGACAGCCAATGAACCAGCCAAATCAATGATTTAGAGTTGTTTATAACAAAATATTCTAGTTTGTCGCCACTTTCTGGTATAACGTTAACGTTATGTGTGAGTCTATTTATTCCTATAAATCTAACATACTTTTTATTTTCAGCAGCTGGAGGAGAGACAGCCTGTGCAGCAACAACAAGACAACAATGATTATAAGCAGGGGTGGGTATTAAATTAGTTTCTGACTTGTTCAGTACCAATAGATATAAGGTCCTGGACTAATGGTGCTGCTATCGGTGTGTATGTAATGTTTAGTCATTAATTACCCTTTATATGCAACCACATATCATTCAGATAATCTCCAGGTGGACTGCACGGGTCCAGGATCAAGAGATCATTCGTCATACAGACCATGTTCCAGGAGAAGCAGCCTATCCTGGGTGAACAACTATGCCTCATTTTTCCAATATCACTTAGGTAAGACTAAATGGATTTAAATTGATTCATGGGTCATGTGTTTCAGGTCTGCTTGATCATTTTGTTGTCCTGGATGTGAGAACATGGTCTAAAGGTGTGTCAATCAGCACCCAGCCATAAAAGCAGGCTTCTTGTTAAAAGGCTCAGGAGGACAAACAGGCAATTCACAGGGTTGAATTTCACAATTCAGTTACTCACAGAGACAAGGAGATGTTAATAATTCTGAATTTGAGGGGTCAGCAATTTTACTATTTGATACATTTACACTTTTTATTTAATTTAGAATGAAATATTGTGATTGATGAATCTGAACATAGTTGATGTGTACATTTATTTACAAATCGGATTTGATATTTTAAAATGCACTGTCTGTCCAAAATTACAGACTTTCCCGCTGTTGGTGCATATTAACCATCATCCTGTCATTGCTTCTTTTCTGTTTCAAAAAGCAGACTTTATATTTATCATTTCAGGTCCTGATTAGGAGACGCAGAGAACATGAAGCTATGTGCCATGCTGCTTATATTTATCAAGCAGTAAAAATGCTTAAAACTAAACAGAAGCATTTTGAAATTTTATGACAGTCATTTATTACACTGCATTCTTTCAACAACAATGGTTAGTTTTGTACGTCATTGCGAAATTTCTACATCATTCCACATGCTTTACGCTTTCAAATTTCAGTTTTTAATCTGATCAAGTGTTTACATGTCCTATCGAACAGATTAGAAAAGGTTTAAACTATCTCTTACAATCAGAATGAAATCTTAAAATCTGATTTGGCAAATTTATTCTGAATGACATGGTTGCATGTGACTTAAAGGGATAGTTCACCCAAAAATGAAAATTTTGTCATCATTTACTCACCCTCAGCTTGTTCCAAAGCTGTATAAATTTCTTCTGTTAAAAACCACCATTGACTTCCATAGTTTTTTTTTTCTATGGAAGTCAATGTTGGCCCAAAGCAG
>RJVU01059775.1:3875896-3888588 GCA_003731715.1 Anabarilius grahami | reverse complement strand
TTATTATTATTATTATTATTATTACATAGCCGCCCGACCTGCTGATTATCTGCAGTAGGCTATCGATCGTTTCGAGATTGGACACAGACCGGGAACCGCAACACTCATTTTCATGCTACACAGAATGTTCTACCTTAAATATTTAGCTAACAGTCTGAAGTTACCTAGCAACAGTGTATGTTAACGTTAGCTCAGTCAGATTAGGCTTACATCAACAGGTGTAGACAGAAAATATGATTATCCTGAACTGAGCGAGCTAAATTACTGAATCAACCGACTCACATCTCCTTTCTTTCTTTCCATCCATGATGACATTAAAGTGATCTGTTGCTGTTTCTGGCGTTTCATCGCTGACTGTGCTGCAACCGCAATACCTGCTCAAGTGAGCTATTTTTAGACTGTGCACGCAACGTTTGTAAGCACGGACGCGCGCGTCGACACATGCGGGCTCTCTGTGTCCTGCTCGGCCCTGCTCCTCAGTGGCGATGACGGCGTGCAGTTAAAAAAATCATAACAAACAAATTTGAAAGTGGGGGGGGGGACATAAACAGGATTTTCAAAAGTGGGGGGGACATGTCCACCCTGTCCCCAGTGGAAATTACGCCCCTGGCTGCGTGTAATGGAGACATTCTTATTATGCATCCGTGCTTTGTGAGTCGCAGTACAGGTATGTGTTTACGCTGACTTTATTATTAACTTTATATGGGTTTTCATGATCGGCTGATTAAAGTATGTTTTCCCTATTCAAGGTGCGGGTAAATGTGCAAGGGACGTTACAGTGGGCTGCTGTAGTGGGCTTGTCGCTTGCTGTGGCTTTTCTGCGCTATGTGCATCGTCTAACACCGCTTTGATGTTTGCCTGACTACCTGCTTTATCTAGCTACAGCTGCTTCGCGCTGCGTCATCTATCTTGTCTGCTTCGCTATCTTCCTCTACATATCTGGTCTCTGGAGCCGTTTATCTTCCATCTGTACTGTATGCGGTGACGCTGGATTAACAGCTGATTAACATTTTGTCGCTTCCGTATGTTAACCGTGTATTCCTGCCGCATTTAAATACTTACAGGATCAGCTGGACTGCGGTCTGGACTTGGAGTATGGTGCTTATTTCCAATAGTACCGTGAGTAACTGATCTAAAAGTGGCGTGCGACAGGGTAGCTACTACCTGACTGTCACTAGCATTGTTTTCTTTTTTTGGGGGTTATTGTGTTTGATTTAATTGTTTATTTTCTATTATTTTTCTTCTTTTGCTTTTTATTATCATCCTTATTGATTTTTCTTTTTGGTTTCTATTTTTTGTTATTGGTTTGAGTTTGTAGTATAATTTATTTTGTTTTCTGATCAACCCAGTTGAATTATTTTTCTTTATTTTCTTTTGTGACATGTGAGGTGCATCCCCTTTTGTACATGTGTCTCTGTGATCATTTTTATTGGCGTTCTGCCTATTTCAGCCTGCTGGTAACCCAGTAGCTGGGGCGCCCTAAGTAACCAGCAGTTTTTGGATAGTTGACTGTGTTGCGAACCAGGTTGCTGTATGTGATGCTTGGTCCAATTTATGTGTTTTAAATTATGTGTTTGTTTCTTCTCCCTTCAGGAGTGGGGTGGCCGGTGGCAGCAGTCCCGGAAATAGCCTTTGGGTGGCGTAGTCTGTATAATTTACTAGTTCGTAATGCCACATTTGGCATAGTCGGCAGGGCCTTCGACTGGTTATCAGATTCAGACTTTGAGGAGAGTTGTTTTTTTTTTGTTTGTTTTTAACAGTACGCTGGTGGCAGAGTAGTGATTGGGTGAGTACCTTTGTGGCACGCCATGGATAGTGAATTGCTGGAGATGCGGGATTTGATAGCCCAATTACGGATGGATAATGAGAGGTTGCGACAGGAACGTGCGGCAGTTGAGCTTCCCGATCCTGGCGCACCTTCTGTTAGCGCAGCATGCCCATCTACACCGCGATCAGCTAATGTAAGTGCTTGTACTGTTGAAAGATTTGTATTTATTCCGAGGGACCGACGCTGCCCAAATTTTAATGGCAGGTCTGGAATCAGTATTGACGAGTGGCTTGAGGAGGCCTAAGCGTGTATGCGAGTTCGGAATATGACCTCTGTGGAGCAGGTGTTTTTCTTGTATGATCACCTTGAAGGAGAGGCCCGTAACGAGATTAAATACCGTTCTAGTGCTGAGAAAAGCGATCCAGATAAAATTATTGCAGCGCTGCGTGAAGTGTATGGTTGTGCCGAGTCATACATCGCACTGCAAGAAACATTTTTCTCTCGGCGGCAGCGCAAAGGAGAAACATTATTGGAGTTCTCCTTGGTGTTGTTGAGTCTGTTTGAGAAAGTAAAAAGCCAATCGCCATGTGAAGTTTTAAATGGTGACTTAATTGTGAGAGATCAATTTGTCGAATGCGTGTCAGATAATGCACTTCGTAGAGAATTAAAACAATTAATACGACATCAGCCCACTGTAACGTTGCTAAAGGTTCGGGGAGAAGTGATTCGTTGGGAATGGGAGTGATTACCAGGGGGTGTTAGAGGTAGAAGTCAGTCGGTCCCCCTGGTAAGCGGAATCTAGTATGAGGTCTGGGGAAGTCACGAGACAGGTTGGGCTCAGGGGAGGCGTACATCTGAGTTAGGTGAGCTACGAGAAATGCTGCATCGACAGCAACAGCAGCTAGATTTACTTACCAAAACTATCGCCCGGAATCAGACTACCTTTTCCCATGGTCGCATTCCTCGTCCAGCTCAATTGATCTGTCGACGGTGTCAACAACCGGGTCATTTAGCACGGGAGTGCGATGGGGAGCGTCGCCCCCCTCGCCCTCTGCCACGCCCAGTTGTAGCTCCTTCGGCCGGTGAACCAAGGTCCTTGCTGGCCCTAACCATTCGGAAAACTAGCTCCTACCGAGTTGCTGAGCCACAGTTTGGTAGGGAGCGTGCGTGGCTCTCGTATTGTTAATGGTAATGAAACTGCTTCCCGATTAGTGTTCTCATGTCCACACCTTGTTGTAAATATGGGTGGGGTTTCAGTACCCTGTCTGGTAGATACTGGTTCCATGGTGTCAACCATCACGGAGACTTGTTTCCGGTTGAGGTTTGAGCCATGGGGCCAGGATCGGTTGCAATCCTGTCACTGGCTGCAGCTCCGAGCAGCGAATGGATTGGAAATTCCGTATATTGGGTATCTCGAATTAGATATTGAACTGTGCGGTAATAAAATCCCTAATTGTGGAGTGTTGGTGGTCCGTGATCCTCCGGGCAGTGGCACAGACACTCCTGGTATTTTAGGCATGAATGTGCTTAGCCGCTGTTATCGGGAGTTGTTCGGTCGTCACGGATCCGCTTTATTTGAGTTGCCAAGTTTGGCCGAGGATACAAATATGACCCAGGTACTTCAGAATTGTCAATAAATTGTTCGCGCTACTGACCGCAAGAGTAACGTAAAGGTAAGGGGGCGCAGGGTGTGTCGCATTTCTGGCGGCACTTTGACTTTTGTCACAGCCACCTGCTCCTCCTTGCTCGCAGGTAAGACCGTGTTGTTTGAGCCCACCGAGACCGGTTTGCCCGTGGGACTATTGGCCTCGCCTTCGTTAGTACAGGTGAGAGGGGGCACTGTTTCGGTTCCTGTCATAAATGTCGGTACCGTTGATGTAGTACTGTATCCTACTACGGTTGTAGGAACGTTGAGGGAGGTATATTTAGTGGGGTTACCAAATGGACTGACCGAAGTCGCCAGTGTGACTGCTCGGGTAGCCTCTGGTGATGCATCTGATATATTAGAGCAGATAGCGTCGGTTGATTTGGTAGGACTGTCGGCCGAGGAACAGAAGCAGGTCAGGGCTCTCCTTCGGGAGTATCAAAGTATGTTTTCGATGCACAAAGGAGACCTGGGTTGTACCAACCTGCTTTCCCACGAGATCCCCTTAACTGATGACATTCCAGTCTGGCAGCGGTATCGACGTATTCCACCGTCTGAGTATGAAGTGGTTAAGACCCATATCAGTCAGTTGCTAGACGCACAAATCATCCGGGAGAGTTGCAGTCCATACGCCTCCCCCGTCGTGTTAGTTAAAAAGAAGGACGGTAGTTTATGCATGTGCGTAGACTACCGTCAGCTCAATTCTAAAACACGCAAGGATGCGTTTCCGTTACCTCGGATTGAGGAGACATTGGATTCATTGACAGGTGCCCACTGGTTTTCTACTTTAGATCTAGCTAGTGGGTATAACCAAGTTCCCATATCTGAATCCGATCGCCCCAAAACTGCCTTTTGCACGCCTTTCGGTTGATCGAGTGGAATCGTATGCTGTTTGGTTTGTGCAATGCGCCAAGTACGTTCCAGCGCCTGATGGAGCGGCTCTTTGGTGACCAGCAGCACCAGTCTGTTTTGCTGTACTTGGACGACATCATTGTGTTTTTATCGTCAGTGCAACAGCATTTAGAGAGATTAAGGATGGTACTGGGCGGACTAAGGGCCGAAGGCCTCAAGGTAAAGCTGGGAAAATGTGCGTTTTTTTCAGGAAAAGGTAACATACTTGGGGCATGTAATCTTTGCCTCGGGAGTAGAAACAGACCCAGGTAAGATGGAGGTCGTAGCTCAGTGGCCTTGTCCTACGACAGTTGCTGAGCTGAGGACCTTCCTGGGGTTTGCTAGCTACTACAGGCATTTTGTTGAGGGGTTTGCGAAGTTGGCGGCTCCGTTACATCAAATAGTGGCAGAGCTAACGCGAGGTAAGGTAGGTAGGCGCAGTCTAGAGTTGGCAAATGTTGAAGCGAAAGCTTACTACTGCGCCAGTGTTGGCATATGCAGATTTCACACGGCCTTTTATATTGGAGGTCGACGCCAGTTATGCAGGGCTCGGAGCTGTGTTGTCACAGGAAGTTGAAGGGAAGGTTAGACCCGTCGCGTACGCTAGCCGCGGTCTTCGGCCTGCAGAACGAAATACGGCCACTTATAGTTCCATGAGGCTCGAATTTTTTGCCCTTAAATGGGCCATGGCTGAGAAGTTTCGTGAGTACCTTTTGGGACATAAGTGTGTCGTACGCACTGATAACAACCCGTTGAGTCATCTGGCTACAGCCAAGTTAGGCGCCACCGAGCAAAGGTGGGCTGCTGAGTTAGCTGCCTTTGATTTTGTGATTCAGTACCGGGCGGGTAGAACCAACCAAAATGCAGATGCACTGTCCCGATTAACTACTGTGCAATCTGAGGCCGGTGGTAATGGGCAATTAGGGGCTGTCGTACCCGAGCTGTTGTGGCGAGTGACGGTAGGGCCAGTAGAGGTCACCACTTCGCATGCGATGCAGGCTTGGCCTAGTCGCTCGGCACCCGATATTAGCACTTTACAGCAGGCGGACCCAGTGGTAGGGGAATCCTTGAGGTTTTGGCACCAAGGGCAGCGGCCAGGCCCACAGGAACAACGGACTTTGGCTAAGCCAGTGATCACGCTCCTCCGACAATGGGACCGGTTAGTAGAGCAAGAGGGCATATTATATCGAAGGTTGTTCCGGCCTGATGGAGGGGAGACAGTGCTTCAGCTAGTTCTACCGGTTGCTTTACAGCCAGAGGTAATAACTCTTTTACATCAGCAGCACGGACACCAGGGTGTTGAACGTACCTTGGAACTTGTACGGCAGCGCTGCTACTGGCCGGGCATGTCTGCAGACCTGGCTCAGTGGGTGCAGGAGTGCAAGCGGTGTCAGCAAGCTAAAGATGTGGCACCAATCCCTCGAAGTTACATGGGGCATTTATTGGCATCCCGTCCGAATTATATTGTAGCTATTGATTTCACTGTGTTAGAGCCATCTTAGGCAGGGCAAGAAAATGTGCTTGTAATGACCGACGTGTTTAGTAAGTTTACGGTGGCAATTCCCACCTGGGATCAGCAGGCTAGTACTGTGGCCAGGGTCTTGGTGGAGGAGTGGTTTTTCAAATTTGGGGTTCCTGGGCGGATTCATTCCGACCAGTGCCGCAACTTTGAGTCTAGATTGATTCAACAGTTGTGTAGCCTGTATGAGGTGGGAAGGTCACGCAGCACTCCGTACCATCCGGCCGGTAATGGCCAGTGTGAGAGGTTCAATCGGACCTTACACAATTTGTTGCAGACCTTGCCCACCGATCGGAAGAGAGATTGCGCATCTTGCCTAGCACAGGTGGTGTTCTGTTATAACACCACCCCTCACCAAGCTACTGGGGAGTCACCCTTCTTTTTGATGTTTGGGCAAGAGCCAAGGTTGCCCATAGACTTTCTGTTCGGTCAGATACGAGAGCCTGTGGCAGGTCGAGTCCACCAGTGGATTGAGGAGCATCAAGCACGACTGCAGATGGCGGTTGATGGTGCCCGAGAGCGGCTGCAGGCTGCGCCAAGCCAGCGTATAGCAGGGCATGATCAACGGGTAAAAGAGTTGCCGTTACGGGAGGGCCAGCTGGTCTATCTACGAGACTATGGGGTCCGGGGTCGACATAAGATTCATGACCTGTGGAGTTTTACTGTATATCAGGTGGTAAAAGCCCCTCCGTCTGGTGGTTCAGTGTGTACAGTAGCTCCGGTTAATGACCTGACTCAAGTCCGGCACGTCCATCGGTCGGCATTGAAACCTCGAGCCCAAGGGGAGGCGGTATCGGAGGACCTCTCAGAGAGTTTGGTGCGTGTAATGGAGACATTCTTATTATACATCTGCATCCGTGCTTCGTGAGTCGCAGTACAGGTATGTGTTTACGCTGACTTTATTATTAACTTTATATGGGTTTTCATGATCGGCTCTTTAAAGTATGGTTTCCCTATTTAAGGTGCGGGTCAATGTGCAAGGGACGTTACAGTGGGCTGCTGTAGTGGGCTTGTCGCTTGCTGTGTGGCTTTTCTGCGCTATGTGCATCGTCTAACACCGCTTTGATGTTTTTCTTTTTGGTTTCTATTTTTTGTTATTGGTTTGAGTTTGTAGTATAATTTCTTTTGTTTTCTGATCAACCCAGTTGAAATATTTTTCTTTATTTTCTTTTGTGACATGTGAGGTGCATTCCCTTTTGTACGTGTCTCTGTGATCATTTTTACTGGCGTTCTGCCTATTTCAGCCTGCTGGTAACCCAGTAGCTGGGGCGCCCTAAGTAACCAGCAGTTTTTGGATAGTTGACTGTGTTGCGAACCAGGTTGCTGTATGTGATGCTTGGTCCAATTTATGTGTTTTAAATTATGTGTGTGTTTCTTCTCCCTTCAGGAGTGGGGTGGCCGGCGGCAGCAGTGTAGCATCTTGTGTTGGTGGGCCCTTTACCTGATTGCAGTGTTCACAGTGAGGTGTGCCGTGCTGTGGTGCCCTGTGGTGTGCTGTGGTGCGTGTGTGCACGCGTGAATGCTGTGTTCTCTCTGCTTAAAGGACGCCAGGCCTTCCCCCACCCTGAAGTGTGATGTCTTGTTTCTTTTGTTTTTAACTATTTGATACAGTGAATAAAATTGAATCTGTTTCGAATAAAGTCTTCTTAAACTCAACTCTGGTCTGATACCTGACCCTGTCGTGATGAACCTGTGTGCTTTAAGGTTGAGGGGAGTCCCGGAAATAGCCTCCGGGTGGCGTAGTCTGTATAATTTACTAGTTCGTAATGCCACATCAATAACTTGCTAAAGCCTATGTAAAATGTTACTACTAAAATCAAGAAGCTGGATAAAAGGACAAATAAAGGGTCCATACCATGTCTTAACGGTGATACTGCATTTGACCGTCATTTTTAAAGTGGGTTTTTGAAACTTATGCATGCAGTAATGTAAGTACAGAATTTTAAATGAGTCATATTGGTTTTCTGAAAAAAAAAAAACGCACATTTTAATATACTGCACAAGATGTGAATAAATGTAACTCGTACACTCGTTGGGGTGGATACTTTTTATTCAATGAAATAAAATGCACATAAAACGTGATGGAAACATATTTAGAGAAGAAACTAATAGTAAATTTATTAGGAATCAAACATGCATTAAAAAAGTCAGTGACAGAATAATCAACAAGAATAATCTTCTGACACATCGCATCTGAAATGATGCTATGACCATTCTAAAATTTGCGTTCATTAGCCCAGGGCCCCGCGAAGGCTTAACGCGGCACTGGCTGTATGTCCTTCCCTGTTCAACTTACGGAACGAAAGCGGCGCCAAGACTGAAATTTGCCTTAAGAATGTTTTTTTTTCTTTTCACCAAGTCAGAATATGGATGACTGCTTTTTATAGTGTCGTGACATACAGCGCGTGCCCAGTATGTTGTCAATAGAGTAAAGCTAATTTTTCGAGACATGTCCAGCTGCAGACCCGCAGCACCAGCAGTTTCAAGAACCGCAGTTCCAGAACCTCAGCCACAGAACGGAAGTGAGGGGCGGGGCTTAACAGTCTTATCTGCGCTACCCATAGCCTACATGTCATTTTCTTTTGTTAAATATAAGTTGTTTTTACATGGATTTTGATCGTATCGATGTCTACAATATTTAACAACAATAGCCTACTTTTAAATAAAGTCACTTTTCTGTTCATATAATATGCATAAGATATCATGATGTACAAAGAGGATTTTTAATTACCATGTTAATGGATAATACATATTTGTTAGTCCATAAGGCATGAACTAATTTGTATAAACTGTGAACAAATACTTTTAACCATATAATTTTGAAAATATATTAATAAATGTGTAACCATAACTGTAAATGTCTCCCTTGACTGTATGTGATATTATTTCCGTATAATGTTGTGAAACGGAGGTATGGGCATTTAATGTCAAAATATAGGCCTATATGTATTTTATCTGCGGTCTGGGGTGACGGCCGGGATGGGGGGCTTCTATGATATTAGACTGCGTTGCCTATAATAAAAGATAATGAATTTCAAACCTGAATCAAACATTTTTATTCAAAGATCAACAGTCTGTCATTAGGTTTTAGTCTGCCACAAAAAAAAACAACATTAACATCATGAACTCAAATGTCATTGTGAAAAAACAAAACAAAACAATGACTGTTGTAAGTAACAGTGCTTTCTGTATAGCCTAACGCTAATAAGCTTAAACGAAAATAACAAAATAATTGTGTAGTGAAGTATTTTTTTTGTACACAGTGCCGCGAACAATCAATCACTCCTTTACGCGTGCATCACTGTCCTCCTCGCGGCTGCAGCAACTTGCGCTCTCTTCATCAAGGCTTAAAACAAAAAGGGGACAAAAAGGTCGTATTGTCTTTGTGCATAGATTAATTAGATAAATGAATAGAATATGAAAATTAGCTTATCAATGCACATCTAAATTCGCGCTTAGCTGCCTACGGTATTTTTTTAGAACTTAGAAAAAAGATGCCAGATTCGGGTTTCGGGACAACAGTAGATTTCGGGACTGTCCCGAATTTTTCGGGACGTCTGGTCAACCCTACTGGATACTATTGGGGGATTTTTCTGAGGTGTGAAACTTTTTATTTCGTAACAATTTATGAGGCTAACGTTGGAATAAATGACACAGACAAAGCCTGGCTACACCTTCTCATCTGACAGCAAATACAAGGACAACTCAGGCAATTTTATTCAACTGCGTCTGACAGAAGAATTAATTTTTCCGAGGCAACAACGAATAAATGTCTTTTATAAAATAAATTAAACTTTGGAAAGACGCTAAACCTTTTTTTATTGTTACGTTTACGTTAATGCTGGTGGCCGTTAGAGTTGCCATGGCAACTGGGAAAACATTCAATTACATAAAATGCGCGCGGTACACTTCAAAAACGGATTTAAAACATAGACAACAAAACTGTATGTTATACAGTGTACAATGTTTTCGTATCATTATAAAGTAATTAGTTTGTTGAGTAGATGCTGCATAGAGGAGAATGTTTGCCGTCGAAGGCGAGGCTAACATTATAGTACCTCAAGCGGTTAAAACAATATGACAAAAACAGCAACTGTTTAAAGGGGCTCTATGTAAGATTTTTACTTTAATAAAGCATAAAAATACCCTAATATGTTTGCAGATATTTAGGAAACATGCCAAGTTCACCTACTTGTTTCTCAGAAAAACAATGCTACAGCCAGATATTCTACTTTGAAAATGTGCGTTCCGTGTCGGAATGTCTGTTGTTGTTTTGGTCTGTGCGAAACTGTGTGCTGCAGTTTATCCAATAGTATTTCGACATCACAGGTGGCCAGTTGGCGGAAAACAGCGTGTATTGCAGCCATGGAAACCAGCAAACAAACTGGGTCAGAGAATCAGGCAATAACGTCAGCTGCGCGTTCTTGCTCTCTTCTCTGTCACGGTAAACACACATCCGCGCGGGCGCCTCCTCTCTCTCTCGTCTCATTCGCTCCGGTTAAGTAGTGCTTGTATTGCGCATAAATTAGTAATTCCCGCAGGTCTCGCGCTCACACCGAAAGCGCGCGCACTACTGATCTATATAAGTGAAGCGAACAAGCCACGCTCAGTCTCAAACAGAGACAGAAGTCACACAGAGTCACAAGTACCAAAATAAGCACCTTCCTGCGCTTAAACTGTCAAATACATACAAAAGTATGTCAAAACCAGTGGCACAGGCAATCTTGGCGAGTATTCAGATAAACTGTCAGTTTTGAATCGTTAAATAGCTTAGAAAGTGAACCCATGTCGTGTGTAACAGTATTGGGTCCGTTGAACACCGTTCATAAACTCTTAAAGGGACAGCAGTCCAATATTCCTGCTGCTGTCTGTCATGTTAATCAAAGAACAAAAGACAAAGAAAATCACTTTCTGCTCTTGACTGAATACATTTTATAACTTTAATGGTAAGAATTATTTGCAATAAAGACTACAGAAATTAAGGTAACCAATGCAAAATAACACAATGTGTTATTTTACATTTGATTACTTTAATTTCTGTAGTATTTCTTACCTGAATAAAAACCCAGTTAACCCAAAAAAATAAAACTTAGTTTCATAGCTCTCTTTATTCTATTGCATTTATTTGAGCTGTTTATATTTTATTACTGACTTTTACTTTTTTTTTATAATGAAAATAAAACTCTGCATTGAAGAAAAGTAGATTTTTGTTTGCATATGTTGTCATTTATAGTTCTTAGAAAGAAAATCGGGATTGGCAAAAGCATATCAAAACAGATCAACTCATCAGCTTACAGTGTGCAAGTCTCCTCAGCTTTCATTGTCAATTGCACTACCTATTGTTGCTGGCAACCATACGCTGTAAAAGCTGGCAACCCACGTCTTTGAACGAGGGGGCGGGCCAAACAATATTTTGAATTTGGACTGCAGTACCTATTTTGAACACTAGGTGTCATTCCTACTGAGAGCCCCTTTAATGTCACGATTGTTAACATTCATTTGCATTAGTTTATCCATTTGTTCGCGGTTATGCATTCATTATCAAGCGAAGTTGCATATTTAAACTGTATCATCATCATGCAGCGACAGAAACAAATCAGAAATGTATTCGATTTCAGTTCTTTTATCGGCACTGTAACACATATTTTGATTATATAATCAAGTTTTCTAAAATAGAGCCAAATAATGTGTGAAAGTACATATAATAGACCCATGCTATGCCTTTGTGTGTAAAGATGATTTTTAAGCATGACTGTTTGGATTTATATGAAATGGTAACATTTTACAATAAGAGCATTTGTAACATTAAATAAGGTTAATAATAGTATTCATCTTTAATTTCAACGTTTACATTAACATTTTAAAATGGTCTTACATTAGTTATAATGCACTATGAATTAACATGAATGATCAATGTATAATATATTAGGTTTTTTTTATATTTAAAAATTACAATAAACATTCAACCATTTTTTTAATTCAAAGAAACAAAATGTAAGAGAGTTAAAACTGAACACAATCTTGCTACTCAAACTGTGTAATTGTAGAACCATTTTTAATATTTTTTTGCTCTTTTTGTATTTTACATTTACTTGTGTTTGTAATATCAAAAAAATACTTTTCGTACTCAAGTACAAAAAATATCACATACTTTAAAACTTTTACTCAAGTAACATTCTAAACAGTGACTTTAAACTTCACCAAAGTCATTTTCTGGTAAGATATCTATACTTTTACTCAAGTATGGTTTTCGAGTACTTTATACACCACTGGGTGTAGTGAAGTTATTGTCGATCCTCATCTGCCTTCACTAAAGGAAAGTAGGGCAAGGTGCTCTGCAAGCATTGAGTAATAGATGCAATACATGGGCTGTGTGTAAAGTATGATATTCTTGCTCACGTTCATGTCACTTGCTTCAAAAAATGTTGTTGGAACTTTAATCACAAAATTCCTAATAAATATTACTAAAGCAAGATGCGTGCACTTTTAAGACTTTAGAATATGGATGTTTTATTCAAACACTTTAATAAGGTATATTTATATAAAAGTTATTGTTACTAAATCTAATAAATCAAATGCAAATAACAAGCACAAAAAAAGAAAAAGAACATAGAAATAATAAGAAACATGCACCATTGTTTGAAACCCAGAGAATTCAGGTGGTTCACCAAACAACACTACTGTACAGGTCCTTCTCAAAAAATTAGCATATTGTGATAAAGTTCATTATTTTCCATAATGTAATGATAAAAATTAAACTTTCATATATTTTAGATTCATTGCACACCAACTGAAATATTTCAGGTCTTTTATTGTTTTAATACTGATGATTTTGGCATACAGCTCATGAAAACCCAAAATTCCTATCT
>RJVU01059775.1:3855595-3873454 GCA_003731715.1 Anabarilius grahami | reverse complement strand
AAAACATGCTAATTAGCAACGTTATTGCTCACATAAAGCAAGTAACGTAATGTATAACACGGTTATCTCATGTACGCCACCTTAAAACACATTTTCTGTATTGTTTTCGATTATTGACTAATTAATTACAGTTTAAATGCTCGGTTTTTATCATGTCTTACCTGAAAAATATCAACCGGCGGGAAATACCGCAACGATGCCGCGTCATCCAGTGAACTTCCGATCTGATTGGATCTGGAATCGTCTCTTGTATTTGTATCGGTGATTAACCATGTAGATGGATGATAACAGCCATCTGAGCCTACCAGTAGGCGCAGCAGGCCCCTTCTGGCCCATATCTATGAGCTGATAACCACTGATAACGCCCATTCAATCGAGTGATAACATTCTTGAGGCATATTCTCCAGCCATTGTCATTGTAGTAAATCTCACGAACAAAAATTTTAGCCAATGCCAAGACGATCAAACAACGTGTGTTCTGTTTATCTTCCGCATGTGTGCACATACAGGTGCTGGTCATATAATTAGAATATCATCAAAAAGTTGATTTATTTCACTAATTCCATTCAAAAAGTGAAACTTGTATATTATATTCATTCATTACACACAGACTGATATATTTCAAATGTTTATTTCTTTTAATTTTGATGATCATAACTGAAAACTAAGGAAAATCCCAAATTCAGTATCTCAGAAAATTAGAATATTGTGAAAAGGTTCAATATTGAAGACACCTGGTGCCACACTCTAATCAGCTAATTAACTCAAAACACCTGCAAAGGCCTTTAAATGGTCTCTCAGTCTAGTTCTGTAGGCTACACAATCATGGGGAAGATTGTGTAGCCGACTTGACAGTTGTCCAAAAGACGACCATTGACACCTTGCACAAGGAGGGCAAGACACAAAAGGTCATTGCAAAAGAGGCTGGCTGTTGTGATATGCCAGACCCAACAATGCAGAAGAGCTGAAGGCCACTATCAGAGCAACCTGGGCTCTCATAACACCTGAGGAGTCAAGTCAAGTTTATTTCTAGAGCACATTTAAAACAACAGAAGTTGACAAGTGCTGTACATCCCACATCATAAATCAACAACAACAAAAATAAAATGACATCAAAACGACAAAAAACACACAGCTCTCAAACTGAACTAAAAGCCAAGGAAAATAAATGTGTTTTAAGACTAGATTTAAAAACAGATAGAGTTGGAGCCAGCCTCACAGACAATGGTAAATTATTCCATAGTTTAGGGGCCGCAACTGAGAAAGCCCGATCTCCCCTATGTTTCAACCTTACTCTAGGAACAGCCAAGAGCATACAATCTGTCGACCTATAAGAGACCTAGATGGAACATGTTGTTGTATAAGGTCAGAAAGGTAGGTCGGGGCTAGACCATTTAGGGATTTGTAGGCAAACACTAAAATTTTAAAATCAATCCTAAACCGTACTAGAAGCCAATGAAGGGAAGCCAGTATGGGAGAAATGTGGTCACGCTTACGTACCCCTTTTAGTAGTCTAGCTGCAGCATTCTGCACCAACTGCAGGCGTGAAAGAGATGCCTGGCTGACACCAGCATAGATGGCATTACAGTAATCCAATCGAGAGGAGATAAAAACATGTATAACTCTTTCAAAGTCTTTAAATGACAAAAAAGGTTTCACTTTAGACAAGAGCTTTAACTGAAAAAAACTGACTTTAACCACAGAATTTATCTGCTTTTCAAGTTTAAAATCACCGTCCATGATTACCCCCAGATTTTTAACGGAAGATTTAACAATTAAGGAACCCAATTCTGAGTTGGGGGCCACATGGGTACTACTTGGGCCAAATATCACAATTTCAGTTTTACTCTCATTAAAATCCAGGCTTTAATGTCTGTGAGGCAGTCCAACAATAATTTTACAGAGCTGTTATCATTTCGTTTCAATGGCAGATAAAGTTGTGTGTCGTCTGCATAACAGTGAAACGAAATGCCATGCTTTCTCAGGATAGACCCCAGAGGAAGGATATACAAGGAAAACAGCATCGGGCCAAGAATAGACCCCTGAGGGACTCCACAAGGAAAAGGTGCCATTTGGGACACAAAGTCTCCAAGGCAAACAGAAAACTTCCTATCGGACAGATATGACCTAAACCACTCTAGAGCAATACCTTTAATACCAACACAGTGGTCCAGCCTAGAGATCAAAATATTATGATCAATAGTATCAAATGCAGCTGTAAGGTCTAACAGCATTAGAATAGCAGAATCTCCTGAGTCTGTAATCAATAAGAGGTCGTTAAAAACTTTTAAGAGTGTAGTTTCTGTACTATGAAGGGCTTTAAATCCAGACTGAAACAACTCCAAAATTCCATGTAATTCCAAAAAAGAGTGCAACTGTATACTTACAGCTTTCTCAAGTATTTTCGAAAGAAATGGAAGTTTAGAAATAGGTCGGTAATTGGAGAAAACTGATGCGTCAAGATTGGGTTTTTTTATTAGTGGTTGAACTACTGCATGTTTGAGGCCCTGTGGTACAACACCTGTGGTCAGACTGCTATTTATAATTCCTAGAATTTTGGGCCCAATAGTTTCAAAAACTTGTTTTAAAAAACGTGGAGGGACAACATCTGTAAAACAGGCGGATGATTTCATTTGATCAATTATATCTTTTATAAAAGATAAGGACACAGGCTCAAACTGGTTGAAGACAGCAGGGCGGGTGACAATAATAGAAGGGTCCTCAGAGGAAGGTAAAATATGTGCTCTAATATTTTCTATCTTACCTATGAAAAATTGTGAAAACTTCTCGCAAACATCTGGAGATGAGAAAGAACAAGTCAGTTGAGAGGTAGGCCCATTTAGTACAGCATTAATTGTACTAAAAAGAGCTTGAGGTTTGTGAGAATTCTTCAAGATAATGTCAGAAAGGTATTTTGTTTTCTCGGTTTTTACAGTTTTTTGGTATTTATGCCAGGTGTCTTTTAAGATGTCAAGAGACACCTGTAATCTGTTTTTCTTCCATTGTCGTTCAGCTCTCCTGCACTCTCGTCTGACAGCACGAGTAGTATCGTTCAACCATGGTTCACTTTTTGGCTTAAAACTCATAACTTTAAAAGGTGCAACAATGTCTAACACACTTTGGCAGTAAGAATCAAACAGAGAGAATAGCTCTTCAGTATTAGAACAGGAAGTGAGCATACAATTAGTTTCATCCAAACTTTGAAAAACAGTAGAAAACTGCGCAGCCGTGGAAGAGTTAAACACGACATCGCCGAGCTGGTCCACTCGGTTTAGAATAAGGGAGAGAGATCTCAAATTGAGCAGTGCCACAGACTGATTGACTCCATGCCACGCCGCATTGCTGCAGTAATTCAGGCAAAAGGAGCCCCAACTAAGTATTGAGTGCTGTACATGCTCATACTTTTCAGTTGGCCAAGATTTCTAAAAATCCTTTCTTTGTATTGGTCTTAAGTAATATTCTAATTTTCTGAGATACTGAATTTGGGATTTTCCTTAGTTGTCAGTTATAATCATCAAAATTAAAAGAAATAAACATTTGAAATATATTAGTCTGTGTGTAATGAATGAATATAATATACAAGTTTCACTTTTTGAATGGAATTAGTGAAATAAATCAACTTTTTGATGATATTCTAATTATATGACCAGCAGGAACACGTGAGCTTGCATTATAAAGCGTTCCCAGATTAATTTTTTTCTTAAAAACCTTTTTATGTTCATTTTAAGAAGGAAAGTCATATACATCTCAGATGGCATGAGGGTAAAAGATGAGTAAACGGTGAGCACATTTCCGGGTGTACTGTATTTTCGTTTAATACAGAATAGCAAAGGGGATTCCCTCTTAAAATTCATCGGTGGAAAGAAAGAAAAAGAAGAAGAGGAACAAGAGGAGGAGGTAGCCAAGCAAGAGAAACAAATGAGAAGTTTTGTAACTTTAAATTTGTTTTGAAATAAATTGTTTTTCAAATAAAGGTTTCCAAGTGATATCAGATTGTTTGCATTTTTTATTATTATTACTTACCCTGTAACTACGTGAAATAAGAGGGTAACAAGCTCAACTTTAATTTACGGCCCGTAATGTCATACTTACCCTGTAACTATGAAACAAAAGCATATTTCCCCATGTATTAAAAAAGACTGCAATAGTTCTTTCTACTTTCCTTAACTTAATCAGTGCATTTTCTCACTAAATTGCTCCCAAATGTAAGATTGTTGTCCATCATAATAGTATAAGTACCCCTTAGTTCTAAAATACTTGCAGTATAAATAATTTGATATTTTCCTTGTTGTTACCCCTTTATTCCTTTACATATTACATATTGTTCCCCTATACTTACACGTACTTACTGTATAAGTACACTATAATTATCGAAAGTTACGCTGTAAATTCGTTGTAATTACGCAGTACTTTCCGGGCTGTAATCTAAAGCGCTACCGCACATTTTAGTTCATATTTCATGGTGTCTCAAAATAGCACAGTTGAGTACTCTTAGATGTTCTTAAGATTATCTTAAGAAGTACTAAAGAAGAATTTTTAGTATATTAAGTACAAAATTAGTGCGCGAAAATAGAGCACTGTACATTATTGAAATGTACTTTTTTTTCACCTGGGAGCTGAGCTAAGTACCACCCACCAATACCAACATATGGATTTCAACAAATCAGGAAGGTCATGTAAAATAATTAATATTCATGAGCCAAGTAGTCACTGTATAGTTAACACACACACACACACACACTAACCATTCAAGGAAAACGACTATTTTACAATTAGGCTACATATCTTCAAAAGCATGCTTTCAAAAAATAAAATGGAGCTTGAAACTCGGGAACAACACTGTAAGTTATTTCTAAATACTTCTTGGCATTTGTTTTTTTCATTAACATAGCCTAATATAAAAAAATAATAGGCCTACAGGCTAAATAATGTATAAATATAATTAATAATTAATTAAGATATAAGGCGCAGTAAAACTTTCATTGGATCAGCACATAAGCTAAAAAGAAGAAGAAACAAAACAAGAAAAAATAGACACTCATACACTATTTAGATTGTTATAGGCTAGTATCAGTGAACCTGTGGTAATTGCTAGCTGGCAACCATTGTAAACACATCCCTCTGTAAGTAAAATATTATATGTTTGGGGGAAAATATTTGTGATTGTTGAGTGTTAAAATTGTATGGTAGCGGGTACAGATAGGCATATATCTGGCAATTTTACCTTGTTGGTTTAATTAATTAATTAATTAAAAATAACAATTAGTTCAGTCTTATTATTAATGCAATTTAATAATAACATTAATCATTAAATGGGTCATGTATATTTGTTACAAATGTGTATAGGGTATTGTATAGGCTAATAGAAAATGCAATTTGTTCATAACAAGTAATGAACTGTGACGACATAATGCTTTTACAGTTCACAGGGAAAGATCATTACGGAAGTTTTTTACGGGGCTGTGTCTACTGGTGATCGTGTGTTTTCTGGTAAGTTCATTTATCACAACTGCATCTTTTAAAATGGCAGTAATTTTTATAGCCTCCTTCAAATTAAAATTATGCTTATCTTCAATTATGCTTAATTATTAATCAAACTAACTAGCATATTTAGGCTATGCGGATAATGTAAAATTGTGAAATTATTTTGACAACAATATTCTCCATGATGCTAAATAAATAAGATAGGCTATTGTCTATTAAGTAGCCAGTTATTGTTATATAGGCTACTATAAATCATTCTGAACTTCTCGGTGTTGTCTCTGGCTATAATATTTCAACACGATCACATGAGAATGCGTATCAATAGTACGAGTGTGTAATCTCGTAGAATATATACGCCAAAATTTGTTTTTAGTGGCAGATGTCAGAAAGATGCATTCATTGTTTGTCTTGAGAACCAATAATTTGCTTGCTTTTAATCCTGTTACTCATAGTATTCTGCAGATTTGTATGTTAGTTTTACATTTATGTTCCTTCCAGATATTGTTGAAAACTTTTGATTACAATAAATGATTTCAAATGAATTATAACTTAGCTTATATCGCCTACATTCGTACGCATGTAGCGCGAGTGCATTTCAGAGCGAACGCACACACACACACACACACACACACACAGAGAGAGTTGGGTTTCCATGTTTTATGGGGACTTTCCATAATGATTCTTATACTGTACAAACTGTAGCTACATTCTAAAACGTTTTATAAACTTACATTAAAAAAATAATAATTCTATAGCTATTAGCTACAAGGTCAAAGATGTCTGGTGTTGCCATCCTGTAGGGTTTACCAGAACCAAACACACAGGGTTAGTTTTTTATGCAAACAATATTTGAGAGCAAAACTAATTAAATTGTAAAATAAAAGATTGCTAATAAAAGTTTTACAATTTTTAGTAATAATAATAAAACAAAGTATCTGATAACAAATCTCTTTGCAATGTGTGTACATCTTTGATTTTCTCTCTGTTTTGCTGTCATTGTTTGCGGGTCTATTTCACACCGGACGCGCAAGCAGATCGGGGGCAGCATGCGCCAATTGTGCTCTCACACAAGCAGCGTTTGTCGCGGGCAGCTGAATCACGGCTTTTGCACTGCAAATACAGACTAGTATCATCCATTGTGCCACCTTTTCAGGTGTTTCCCGACCATAAATCATGTAAACAGGACTTTGAATTTTGGGTAAAAACCTCTGCAATGATATGTTTTTGTGTATTTAATTTTTTTCACAGCGCTGAATGTGACTGTGAAACACGGAACAGCTCACTTATATAAGACTTATATGACGGTGAAATTTGTTATATTTTGTGTTAACTCAGGTGCATTTTGAACAAAATATTGACCAAGATATTTCCTTCTCCCCTACCGCGAAGTGCTCACTTAGCCTGGATATGCAGTAATATGGACTGGCAGTCATATGGATTTAAATTGTGAATAATCTGGCAGACGAGTTTGTCAAGGTAGTTCCCTTTTTCAAGCTTTTCCAGATAGCTCCATTGTTCCCAGGTCGCAGAAGCCCGCCCAGCGGCCACTTACATCCTGACAATAGAGCATAACAGTATGTGTAAGCATTTCTAGTTCTGAGCATTAACTACTAGTTCTTATGCAGAGTTGTGGTGGATGTTATAATAAACCACCTCCTCCCTTTGCCCTGTATATAAATCTGTGAGCTGGATATTTACATTAATTTATATTTTCTCCTGGATATTTACATTGAGGTGTAAAAACATTGGAGGTGCGGTTTGCAGTGTCTCCCATACAGTCAAACAATCTGAGTCGGGAGGGGCTGTGTAAACAGTGACACCTGAGAATGTCCCAAGTCCAGAGTTGTTTGTGAGCAATCAGTCCCCACACTACATTTTTTTTGCGGCGGGGCCCTCTCAAGCACTGGGCCAATGCGGTTGCACCGGTTGTACCGCCCGGATGGCCCTGGGTGTAAAAAACCCTGCAAAAAAGCAGGTTATGGCAAGGCATGTGCGGTAGCAGGTCAGGCCATGGGGCCCTGCAGACAATGAGATCCGTGTAATCTCCGCTCAGCAACGCTGAGTATGACATTTTTATTTTTATTTATTTATTTATTTATTTATTTTAAATGGCCAATCTTTTTGCTAGATAAGACCCTTATTCCTTGTCTGGGATCATGTAGAGCCCTTTGAAGCTGCAATGAAACTGCATTTTGGACCTTCCACCCGGTGAACCCTACTGAAGACCACTATATGGAGAAAAATCCTGTAATGTTTTCCTCAAAAACCTTAATTTCTTTTCGACTGAAGAAAGAAAGACATGAACATCTTGGGTGACATAGGGGTGAGAAAGTTATCAGGAAATTTTCATTCAGAAGTGAACTAATACTTTAAGTCGCAAAAATAATGACTCGACTTGGACTCGTGAATAACTGACTCGAGACTTAACAGTATAGCCAAGTCTTACCTTGTGATAATCTAATTAAATGTGTCATTTTAATTTGAAAAGCAATCAGTTAATCCAAAGGCAGTGTTGCACAGCTGTCAAGAGGTTTGCTTGCTGTCTGTTTTCAGGAAGTACACATTTCCATGTCCTTTTCCTTCAGACAATGAAGCTGATGATG
Organism: Anabarilius grahami; assembly: GCA_003731715.1. Taxonomy (NCBI): domain Eukaryota; kingdom Metazoa; phylum Chordata; class Actinopteri; order Cypriniformes; family Xenocyprididae; genus Anabarilius; species Anabarilius grahami. Next base: position 3,865,367 of record RJVU01059775.1, on the reverse strand, counting down.
TCTAATGCTGGCACCCTTTTATACGTACGGGCGCTCCATGTGACATAATATGCTTTAAAAAAGATGGTTCTTTAAAGGTTTTTTTACACATAACTACAGATTGAATTTCTGATCCATATTGTCAGATTTTTTTTATATTATTGCTTTATGCATAAACATACCCAGGCACAAAAAACATCAAAGCTATCCCATGACTTTATTTCACTTTTTCTTTTTAACCTTGTAAAGGGCTCACATGATTGCCCATTTTTATTGCTAATGTTGGCCTTCATAAACGTAATTGTTTTTACATAAACAACTGGAAGAGACACACTGTAACTTAATTATGTATTTCAAATGCTGTCACATCCCACAACCTCATCATCTGCAGAGAGAAACTGCTACTCAAAATACACACATGATGATGGACGTAAAGACATAATAGAGGATTGTGAAGATATTTCACTGGAATTCAGACTTCATGACATCTATATCATGTTCAATGTCAATTATCATTTATATCAAGCTAATAACTGTTGTTAGAGAACTGTAATTTTTGCTTCAATTTGCCACGTCAATACAAAAAACAAACAAAACAAAAAAAAAACAGCATGTTGTGTCAAGGTACTTGAATTTTTTATGCAAAACCCAAATATAGGCTACCTGATATAAGTCCAGGCAGAAAGAAAATAATTATAAATATATAAAATTATATATATATAATATATAAAAATAATATAAATAATAAACAGATACTAATATATTAATAATAATGAAAATAAACTTTTCTTAAAAAGGTTAATTATAACACCATTAAGGTCCTATAATAAAAGCATGGTTCTTTATGGAACCTTATAAAAAGGTTTCTATTTAGCACCAAAAAGGGTTTTGCTATTGTTACAAGCCGAAAAACATTTAGGTTATGAATATAACCCTGGTTCTCTGAGAGGGAATGAGACGCTGCGCCTTGTTGTCATGCTTCAGGTATGTATGCGTGTCTCCTTCAGACAATAAGCTCATGACGTCTAAGGCAGGCACCCTTTTATATTCATCCTTGTGACATCATAGGGCTGCCATCTGCCAATCAATTGCCGTGTTTTCACACATGCTTCAGATACCGGTCACGCAAGGGGTGTTTCGATAGTGTCATCGTTATGAAGTAGCGTTGAGTTCCCTCAAAAAGGAACCCTAATTTGGTCCTGTTTAGAGCCACTTTTCTTATTAGACTGCCATCTGCGAATCAATTGGCATGTTACACACATACTTCGGACACAGGTCAAGCCTGATGGCGTTCCCATAGCGTCAATGTCAGCATCTCGTTCTCTTCTCAGGGAATCGGGGTTATATTCATAACCTTAGACATTTTTAGTTTAGTAATCTACATGCATGATTCGTATAAAGACAAAACTTTTGATTAATAACAATATTTTCTGTGTTTGTAGGTTTTATGGTCTTATACAAGTAATGAATTGAAGAAACACCCTCCACCCAGATTTTTGTCTGTGCACTTTGGAGGACTCTATACAAACTCCACTTCTCCTTCAGTATTCAGTTCAGAAGAGTCAAGCTCATTTTACTCTGAATTAGGAATCAATTTAGACGACTACTCCAGGTTAGAGGAGGCTGTTTACTGGGCAGGGCCTGACAGAAAAATCACAAGTATGTCCATGACTACTAGTCCAGGCCACACCAAATTCATCATTCAGGACCTGAAAGAGAGCTATCAAATTGGTAAGGAGCTTTATGTTATGGTGCACGCGAAGGATTTTGACAACAAATCCAAGCGTTATGGAGGGGACTTTTTTCAAGCCAAGCTATTCTGGTCTAAAACTAAGGTCAGTTATTGTACGCATTAGTTTAACTAAAACTGCTTGTTATATTATCTCCCTGGGTCAGAGAGAGTTGTACTGAGAATGTTCCTCTGTCACAGGCCAGTGTTTTTGGGGAGGTGGTGGATCTGCTCAATGGCTCTTACTCTGTACGTTTCCTCCTGCTGTGGGTCGGCGAGGCACAGGTGGCTGTGCGTCTTATTCACTCCAGTGAAGCTGTGCAGGTCCTGAAGCATCACAGAGATACTGACTCTGACAGAGTCTTCTTTAATGGATATTATGAGGGACCAGGACCAAATAAGACCAGGCTGAGTGAAACAGTAAAATGTAATGTAAAGTGGGACAAGAATGGACTAGAGCACATGGGAACAGGAGACTGCTGCTGTGAATACAACGATCCCCGCACTGGAGAAACTTGGCGCTGTCAGAGACCCAAATTGCTGCCATGCAATGCCCTTGTGTACCACTCTATGGGTGGTTATAGAAACCGTCTGACTAATACGGAGAAGATGTTTATGTGAGAATTATGAATTCTTGATCGACTGTTTATTTAATCTATCTGAGGCATTGATGGAAGGCAGTTTGACAAACATGTTCTCTTTGCCAGGAAGCAAACTAACAAATATATCAATGGAGATAAAAGGATCATCAAAATTTTGAATTCTGATGGAAATGAAGCTATAGGTATGTTGGTCAATAGTTTAACCCAGCAGAATAATGTGGTACAAGGATGCATGAGATGCTACACAGAACTTACATTTACTCGTCCTGCAGATGTTACAGAGAAATGTCATCCTGGTTTGCACACTCCAGTTCCAGCTGGCTTTTACCTGAATGATGTGTGGACGTCTTTTGTCTGTAGCACCCGCCATTTTACAACCCAAACCACAACAGAGTGTCTGAAAGACAAACACATCTACATGATGGGAGACTCGACTATGAGACAGTGGTTTGAGTTCTTTGCGAAAGCAGTACCAAGTGAGATAATTGCTTTTTTGTTAATTATAAATATATATACAGTATATAAATTCAGTAATTGTGGGTCTGTTTTTCAGCTCTGAAGCAGATGAACCTGCATGTCCAATATCAGTCAGGGCCGCTCATGGCAGTGGATGTAGTGAACAACATCGACTTACACTGGAGGGCTCACGGAGTTCCACTGCGCACTCGGAAAACAGCAGTTGCTAGTCTGCACTATGTCAGTAATGAGATCGATGACCTGGGAGGAGGACCCCACACAGTCATTATATTCAATTTGGGGCCCCATTTCACGACGTACCCTCTGGATTTCTTCACCCATAGAGTGCTGAGGATCCGCAAAGCTGTTCTAGCATTGTTACAGCGGGCACCTGATACAACTGTTATAATCAAGACAGTCAACACTGGCTATAAGGTAATGTTATATGCCTTTATCACTAAAAGCGGAAGCTTCAAATAGCAGCGTAAAAAACTTCTGCTGTAGCCTCTATAAATGGCAGTACCTGTAGTAAAAGATTATTGTGATTTATTGATTTACAGTTCATCACATATACTTCATCTAAACATATCATCTCAGTTTACTATCATTAATTGAGTGATGAAAAAGAAAAATGGTGTCATGTTATTCTGGCACATATGTCATGATTTAAAGGGGAGCTCACAAGCCTAATGTATGTGTAAGACTTACTTTCTTATTTAAAGTCTTATTACTATAATTATTCTTTTTTTAAATAAATGCAAGAATAGAATACAAACAATATCGCATTAAAGAGCTTTAGAACAATGTTATACATTCCATAAAACATGGATTGCATTGCTTTCATGCACTCTAATTTACAATATAATCATTTAGTACTATATCAAATTTAAGTCATTAAAATAAAGGAACATTTCCATCCCAGAGTGAATTAATCAAAAGTAACTGGTTTGATTTTCTTAAGCGAGTCATATCCTCCAGGTTTGAATGCGATGATGGGATAGTATTATATCGTTGTGTTTTCCAATTATTCCTTCAGCAGTAACTTCAGCAGTGTGCAAATTCTTTTTAATCTCCTTACTGTGGCAATATAGTCAGTGCGATTTGTCCCCTTGGAATTATAAGGTTCTATCTGTGTTCTGAGCAGTTTTGAGATATTGAGGTTCAAAGTTTTTGCATTCCGTATAGCAAAAATTATATGTGGAACAAGTTTCTTTCAAACATGAAAATGACAGGGACCCTAAATGTATTCTAAATATACAATATCAAAATCCTCTCAGATTTGTAAATGGGGATTTTTGTAACGGGTCAAACACAGATAGAACCTTATAATTCTAAAAAAAACACTTTTCTCTTGGAATTATAAGGTTCTATCTGACAAAAAAACTAATTGAATCAATAATTTTCAAGAAACACAAACTTATAATTTGATTTAAAACATAAAATAAGTGTTGTAACAATGTGTTGACATGCATGAGAAAGACATTAATTTCATATTTTTAAATGGATATTTTTTTCTTGTTCAAGATAAGCATAAAAGGCAGTGCTAAATCTTTTGTCCAGTGCAGATGTTAAATTTAGGAAGGAATTTGATGAGTAATTTAACACATTATTGCAGAAACCATTTAAGTTTAAGTTTCCTTTTGTTTAGACAGAAAGCAGCTACTGTAGGCCTACTACATCTATTCCACAGAAAGTGGGACAGGTGAAATGGCTTTCTCTCTAGACATCAGTATTGCTGAAATAACATGCAAACATTTATTGTCGTAATTAAGACCACATCAATTAAATTATTTACTATTTGACCTTTAAGCTTGAAATAGCTTAATATTGTAAAATTTAAGACATTTTAAGACTAAAAAAATGGCAAGAAAACAGACAATGCTTCAGCAAATGTGTTTAACAAAGTTTAATAAATATTGAAAAATGTTTCATTGACTATATATATATATATATAATTAAAAATATTTCACATTTAAAATATTTAAATTACTTCAACTATGCAACAATTCATTTTTTACCAACAATATAAAATGTAACATTTCATCTCACTTAATGTAGTATAACCTTTAATCCAGTGTGCCATAGCGTAGAGCTTTATAGCTACATAGTACATACAGCTCAGCACAAGTACACAGGATGGATCAAGGTTAAAACATAACCTAGTATATACATCACATTCCCTCGTATGACAATGGCATGGCTGGAATAAAACAAATAGACTACAAAACCCGGACCTATCCTTTTAATAGCGCTGCTGGCTAGCGTGGTGTCTCACTGAAAACAACTCCTCAGCACTTCCCTGGAATTTGGGCTGCTGTCATTGACAAGATCATAAATAAAATAGTCGATCATGCGGTTTCTAATAAACATCGCATTGTGTGAAATTATTTAGTCTTCTCTTCACTGATTTAAGTGTTTTTCTGCTCTCTCTTCCGCTATCGAGGTGACACCAAAGAACGCTAATCCTGACTGGTCCTCGTGTGTGCATTCGAAGTGCTGACTGTGTTTCTACGGCTCACGCAGATAGAACCTTATAGAAGTTAGAATACGACTTTGTAGATAGAAACTTTTTGTTTTCTAAAAAAAAAGTACCAAAATGTACACGTCTTAAAAAAAGAAACATCACATAATGTAAATAAGTTGTCACAGAATATGAATATGTGAATAACTCAATTTTGACAAAAATGTCAGATAGAACCTTCTAATTCCAAGGGGACGAATTGCCTCACATAATGTTGAACATTAAAATAGAAGATTGCACACTTGGTAGGGTATCGTGTGAAGGCTAAATAAACCATTTAAAATATTGATGTTTATTTTCAAATTCAGCTAAGTTAGTCTAATTTTCTTGACAAAATTGGCAACCGTCGACTGACAGTGATACAGGTGAAAAATCAATTACCGGCTAACAGGATGTCATAAAATGCGGACTATGATAAAGGTCATAGAGGCATAAACATGCGCACTGTGATAAAGGGGTGCCAAGTGTTCAAATACAGTGAAGCCACTCTGTGATGGCAAGTTTGTGGATGATATTTGTTTTTCTGTCTTCATAGGATATTTTTGGCAGTGACTGGTATTCTCTACAGTTAGACAGAGTTCTGCGCTGGGCTTTTCAGGATGTTGGAGTTTATATTCTAGATGTGTGGCAAATGACGGCCTGTCACTACAACAAAGAGAACATTCATCCTGGCCCTGTCATCATTAAAAATGAGATTGACATGTTACTCTCTTTTATTTGTCCTAAATGAACAAATTAAATTATCTTGACAATTTCGTGTTGTATTACAAGAGAAAAATTCAGATTGTCTAAAACTGAGAAATACTGTTTTACTTCACTGTGCTATAATTAAGTTGTCCAATCATTTTTTTAAAAGATTGGTTTAGTATATGTCAGAGACCTCATTTTTTGTTATATCACCCTCATATTCGAAACAATGTCTTTAGACTTATTTAATAAACCTGCTGTCTATGTCATTAATGTTCAATAATCAAACTTTTGTAGCTTGAATGCTTCTGTTAAATAGATGTAAAATGAAAAAAAAAACATAATTATTCTTATCTTTAATAACAGATAAAATAACAATAANAAAAGATTGTTCTTTAAAGGTTTTTTACACATAACAGATTTAATTTATGATCCATATTGTCAGATTTTTTATATTATTGCTTTATGCATAAACATACCCAGGCACAAAAAACATCAAAGCTATCCCATGACATTATATAACTTTTTCCCTTTAACATTGTAAAGGGCTCACATGATTGTCCATTTTTTGCTAATGTTGGCCTTCATAAACACAATTGTTTTTACGTAAACAACTGGAAGAGACACTCTGTAACTTAATTATGTATTTCAAATGTTGTCGCATCCCACAACCTCATCATCTGCAGAGAGAAACTGCCTCTCAAAATACACACATGATGGACGTAAATACATCATAGAGGATTGTGAAGATATTTCACTGGAATTCAGTCTTCATGACATCTATATCATGTTCAATGTCAATTATCATTTATATCAAGCTAATAACTTGTTAGAGCACTGTAATTTTTGCTACAGTTTTCCTTGTCAATAAAAAAATAAAAGTACCTTGACACAACATGCAGTTTTTTTTTGTTTTTTTTTTATGTAAAACCCAAATAGAGGCTACAAGATATAAGACCAGGCAGAAATAAAAACAATATTAATAAATATATAAAATAATATATATGATATATATAAATAATATCAATAATATACAGATACTAAAGTACTAATATTAATGAAAATAAACTTTTATTAAAAAGGTTATTTATAACACCATTAAGGTCCTATACAGCACATTAAAAGCATGGTTCTTTATGGAACCTTATAAAAAGGTTTCTATTTAGCACCAAGAAAGGTTCTGCTATTGTTACAAACCGAAGAACATCTAGGTTATGAATATAACCCTGGTTCTCTGAAAGGGAATGAGACGCTGCGCCTCGTTGCCATGCTTCAGGCATGTATGGGCGTCTCCTTCAGACAATAAGCTCATGACGTCTAAGGCAGGCACCCTTTTATATTCGTGGGCACTCCTTGTGACGTCATAGGGCTGCCGTCTGCCAATCAATTGGTGTGTTTTCACACATGCTTCAGACACTGGTCACGCAAGGGGTGTTTCGATAGTGTCAACGTTATGAAGCAGCGTTGAGTTACCTGAAAAAGGAACCCTAATTTGGTCCTGTTTAGAGCCACTTTTCTTATAGGACTGCCATCTGTGAATCAATTGGCATGTTCCACACTTACTTCAGACACAGGACATGCCTGATGGCGTTCCCATAGCATCAGTGTCAGCGATGTCAGCATCTCGTTCTCTTCTCAGGGAATCGGGGTTATATTCATAACCTTAAGACATTTTTAGTTTAGTAATCTTCATGCATGATTCGTATAAAGACAAAACTTTTGATTAATAACAATATTTTCTGTGTTTGTAGGTTTTATGGTCTTATACAGGTAATGAGTTGAAGAAAGACCCTCCACCCAGCTTTTTGTCTGTGCACTTTGGACAACACTATACAAACTCCACTTCTACTTCAGTACTCAGTTCAGAAGAGTCAAGCTCATTTTACTCTGAATTAGGAATCAATTTAGATGACTACTCCAGGTTAGAGGAGGCTGTTTACTGGGCTGGGCCTGACAGGGAAATCACAAATATGTCCATGACTACTAGTCCAGGCCACACCAAATTCATTATTCAGGACCTGAAAGAGAGCTATCAAATTGGTGAGGAGCTTTATGTTATGGTGCACGCGAAGGATTTTGACAACAAATCCAAGCGTTATGGAGGGGACTTTTTTCAAGCCAAGCTATTCTGGTCTAAAACTTAAGGTCAGTTATTGTACACATTAGATTAACTAAAACTGCTTGTTATATTATCTTCATGGGTCAGAGAGAGAGTTGTACTGAGAATGTTCCTCTGTCATAGGCCAGTGTTTTTGGGGAGGTGGTGGATCTGCTCAATGGCTCTTACTCTGTACGTTTCCTCCTGCTGTGGGTCGGCGAGGCACAGGTGGCTGTGCGTCTAATTCACTCCAGTGAAGCTGTGCAGGTCCTGAAGCATCACAGAGATACTGACTCTGACAGAGTCTTCTTTAATGGATATTATGAGGGACCAGGACCAAATAAGACCAGGCTGAGTGAAACAGTGAAATGTAATGTAAAGTGGGACAAGAATGGACTAGAGCACATGGGAACAGGAGACTGCTGCTGTGAATACAACGATCCCCGCACTGGAGAAACTTGGCGCTGTCAGAGACCCAAATCGCTGCCATGCAATGCCCTTGTGTACCACTCTATGGGTGGTTATAGAAACCGTCTGACTAATACGGAGAAAATGTTTATGTGAGAATTATGAATTCTTGATCGACTGTTTATTTAATCTATCTGAGGCATTGATGGAAGGCAGTATGACAAACATGTTCTCTTTGGCAGGACGCAAACTAACAAAGGTATCAATGGAGATGAGAGGATCATCAACATTTTTCATTCTGATGGAAATGAAGCTATAGGTATGTCAATGGTCAATAGTTTAACCCAGCAGAATAATGTGGTACAAGGATGCATGAGATGCTACACAAAACTTACATTTATTCGTCCTGCAGATGTTACAGAGAAATGTCATCCTGGTTTGCACACTCCAGTTCCAGCTGGCTTTTACCTGAATGATGTGTGGACGTCTTTTGTCTGTAGCACCCGCCATTTTACAACCCAAACCACAACAGAGTGTCTGAAAGACAAACACATCTACATGATGGGAGACTCGACTATGAGACAGTGGTTTGAGTTCTTTGCGAAAGCAGTACCAAGTGAGATAATTGCTTATTTGTTAATTATAAATATATTTACAGTATATAAATTCAGTAATCGTGGGTCTGTTTTTCAGCTCTGAACCAGATGAACCTGCATGTCCAATATCAGTCAGGGCCGCTCATGGCAGTGGATGTGGAGAACAATATCGACTTACACTGGAGGGCTCACGGAGTTCCTCTGCGCACTCGGAAAACAGCAGTTGCTAGTTTGCACTATGTCAGTAATGAGATCGATGACCTGGGAGGAGGACCCCACACAGTCATTATATTCAATTTGGGGCCCCATTTCACAACGTACCCTCTGGATTTCTTCACCCATAGAGTGCTGAGGATCCGCAAAGCTGTTCTAGCATTGTTACAGCGGGCACCTGATACAACTGTTATAATCAAGACAGTCAACACTGGCTATAAGGTAACGTTAAATGCCTTTATCACTAAAAGCGGAAGCTTCAAATAGCAGCGTAAAAAACTTCTGCTGTAGCCTCTATAAATGGCAGTACCTGTTGTAAAGGATTGTTGTGATTTATTGATGTACAGTTAATCACATATACTTCATCTAAACATATCACCTCAGTTTACTATCATTAATTGAATGATGAAAGAAAAATGTTATTCTGGCACATATGTCATGATTTAAAGGGGAGCTCACAAGCCTACTGTATGTGTATGTGCA
>RJVU01059775.1:3788464-3842511 GCA_003731715.1 Anabarilius grahami | reverse complement strand
GTTGGGCAAACATTAGAGGGCATAATGGGTGCCTTTTAACCCAACCTGCTGGGTTTGTCCATATTTTACCCAGCTTGGGTTTTTTTAACCCAGCATTTTTTAGAGTGTAACTGCATTCTTTAAATTGTAATGTTGACACGTATTCTCTGTAAAGCTGCTTTGAAATGATACCTATCGTGAAAAGCGCTATACAAATAAATATGAATTGAATTGAATTGAATTGAATTGAATTGAATTGAATTGAATTGAACAACATGCCTGGAAACTGGTTCTACACTCTAAAAACTGCTGGGTTAAATATGGACAAAACCAGGGATTGGGTTGTTTTCACCCAGCCATTTTTTTCAACCAATTCTGGATTTATTTTTTTAGCCAGCAATATAGTAATATAGTAAAAGGCGTGTTTTTGCTCACCCCCAAATAGGGGCAAATTTGTGGGGTATTTTAATCTGAAACTTGACCAGACCAGAGACTTATATTACATCATGTGAAAGAGGGCATAATAGGTGCCTTTTAACCCAACCTGCTGGGTTTGTCCATATTTTACCCAGCTTGGTTTTTTTTAACCCAGCATTTTTTAGAGTGTAGAGGAACACCAGCCTGTAGAAACGAGATTGGGTGAAGATTTGGCGGCAGGCCGGAGTGATGGTCACTCGGTGCATGCAGTGTTGCCATGCCCATCTCAGGACTCGGCCATGAAGCCAGTGCTGAAGCGGTCTCATATGAAGCAATCCGAGCGGTATGACAGCCGCTGCGGATGCCATATTCCCCGGGAGCCTCTGAAATAGTTTCAGTGGAACCGCAATGGCAGCCACATAGACCTTCATTGTGGAAGGAGACAGCCTTCGTTCCAACCCTTCTTGAAGGAAGTAGAGCACAGACCCGATTGGCCATTTCCAGCGGTCTTCCTGACAAGAAGAACACCAAGTGATGAAGAGGTTCCACTTCAAAGTGTAGGCCTGCCTTGTAGACAAGGCTCTACCCGAAGTGATGGTAGTTACCACCTGAGGTGGCAAGGTACCTAAAACATCCAAGATGTATGTCTTGTGTTCGTTCATATATGTTTACATATGTAGCACTGTGATTCTGTGAGGCATGACACTTCGTTTCTTTGTATGTCTCAACATATTGTGGAATGAATTTGAACTTTGCCTTACTCTTCAATAATTCTTTAAATAACATTAGGTTATGACAATATAGTGCTCAAGGTACACATGAGTGGCACTGAATACAAATTTCCAACCAGACGTGCCTGACTAGTTTTCTTCTGTTTGTCAGTAACTTCTGTCATCTTTTTACACAGACGTCACCAAAAAACATCACTGTTGCAAAATAATCTATGTCAAAAGCCATGAAAATATATCTTCTCTTTTATGTTCTGGGAATGTTTTCAGTGACATTCTGTTCCCATAATGATATGCTAAAAGGTAGGATAACATTCTCTAAAACATTCTATAAATGGTTAGTGATAACATTTTTAGAACATTATCTCCTAACATTCTTATAAAGTTTTTAGCAGGAAGCTTCCCATTGAGCACTGGATGTGGACTCAAATGTTGCTCAGACGTCAAAATTCGGTTGAAAGTGAAAACCCAACCTTTGTTTAATTTCAAGATCCAGCGTCTTTAAATAACGCCAAAAATTGCACTTGGATGGATGCACTTTTTTGGGCTTCAAAATCTCACTGCCATTAAAAAGCGAAACTAGGAAGCTGGACATTATTTAATATAACTCCGATTGTATTCATCTGAAAGAAGAAAGTCAATCAAGATGGCAGCAGAGAGGAGGAAACCACACATTCCAATGAAGATATAATGTATATTATGTATATTATACAGTATGATGACATGGAGTTGATAAAACAAAACAGGTTTGATTGTCAAGGTATTGTTTTTGTAACTGTCCTTGTAAGAAATTTCTAACTGCACAAATTAAAGTATTAATAAAAATTTTTTTGGCAACTGGAAAAATGCAGCAGTGATCCAGTGATGACTCATCAGTGCACAGTAAACAGGGATATTTGTTTTTAATGACCCTNTGACCAGACCAGAGACTTATATTACATCATGTGAAAGAGGGCATAATAGGTGCCTTTTAACCCAACCTGCTGGGTTTGTCCATATTTTACCCAGCTTGGGTTTTTTTAACCCAGCATTTTTTAGAGTGTATGTGACTGTGTGTGTGTTGGATGTAATAATTCAAACTCCGTTACATATATATATATGTGTGTGTGTGTTAAATATGAGGGAAGAACAAAACACTAAACTTGGTTAAGTTATTTATATGACAAAATTATTTGGCAAAAAAGGCACTACCAGCTACAGGTTTTATTTTACTATTCAAAAAAAGAAAAAGAAAAAAAATGCTCACAGGAAAAAGCATACATTGACATAATCAGTTATTAACATTTAATTTGTTCTCTCTTGTTTTTGCATGTGTTCATAATTTCTTTGGATGACAATCTGGCCAAAAATGATGTCTGCACAATTTGGCATGTTTCATTGCTTTATCACAAATAAAAAAATTGATTGAAAGCACAACTACACAATATGCTCACAAAATCTTTAACACATTTTTATTAATATTTGGATAAAGGGTGAACATCAATTTCATGTCCTTCCATAGACTGCCTTTCCAACTTGATCTTTTTACGCTTCAACATGTTTGCTTTATATGCTGAACAGATTCAATTTTGGCTTTTATTCACGTATAATTTAATTTAGGCTTTTATTCAAATATAAATATTCATTAATTCACACATCAGTTATGGTAAAAGGAAGTTCAAGCATGCTTGCTTGATGTGCGAGAACAAATGAGGTTCATTCTTATGTGTTACACAGCACGCTTGAGATGCCGCAAGAGCCAACAGTGTTTATTCTCATGTGTGACACAGCACAGTTGAGTACCTGGAAGAGGTTTGTTCTTGCGCGTCAAGCAAGTTTGGTTTAGCTTCTGATTATGTTTGCTGATCAATGTTTATATGTGAATAAAATCTGTTCATCATATAAATTGATTGTGTCTCTTCTTCTTGTTTTAAATTACTTTGTTCCGTTTTTATTGCTTGTTGTTATCTGTTGATGCTGTACAAGCAGAATATGGCAGTTGGTTGGTGTTATTTGTCCCACCCCTCCTCCACTCTTATTGGACAGATGGCTAAAAAGTGAGTGATGAGCACAGTGTTTTACTGTAAAAAAATATGGACGTAGTGTCCGTGAAGTCACCCGTAGATTTCTGAAGAGCATTTTTGAAGCGAAAAAGCGGCCGCTGCCATCTTAGCAGTGTGTCATCGTGTGTCACTCCCGGATAACAGAAAATGGGCAAAGAGGCGGGACGTGGTTGGAACTGAGGTGGCTGGTTGCTGAAACCACGTCCGCCTAGCCCAACGTGATAATGTTAGCAGGCAAAGGAGCTATCTATCTATCTATCTATCTATCTACACTTATCTAAAATATTAATAAAGATAAGTTATATCATTAGAAAGTTCTAAAGGTTTACTGTCAATCTACGGTGTCTTTTTTACGATATAGATGCTCCTGCAACAGTAGCCTAATATTGTAATTTGTGTCGGGTGTGCAAATGACAACAAGCAAAATCAAAACGGGACTCTATACCATCATGATGAATTAGCGATCGCGAGATGAATCCAATCGGTCGACATTTGGGAAAAATTGTCCATGAGCGTCCATTGAAAAACAAACAACAGCACTTTTTGTCCACAAAAGCGTTAAATCCATGAAATATTGATATATTGCACATTGTTTGCATCATATTTCTTCTAAACGATCTGCTATCCATCATCGTTCTTCAAGAAATTATGCAATATGAGCAGAATATATTTTAAAACTGTATACGATCGTATAGACTCTCACAAACAAATGTGTCCGTGTCCAAAATAGTGCAGCAGTTTTAGTTATAATATCCAAGCAGTTCTTTCATATTTTGTGGTTTCTTGAGGAATATTCTCCAGCCATTGTCATTGTAGTAAATCTCACGAACAAAAATTTTAGCCAATGCCAAGACGATCAAACAACGTGTGTTCTGTTTATCTTCTGCATGTGTGCACATACACAGTACACATCTGTCTCGACCATAAACACAGCAAGCCATATTATTTGATAACTATATGAAATAATGCAGAAAAAAGCACAAACACGGCAGAGATGCCAAATTCAGCGGCTGGAATTAGCTGAGGTAAAGTGACGGCTCACAGACAGCAGCGGCAATCTACCTGTCACTCAAGTGACCACGCCCTTAATTATGCTGAACTTTAAGGCTTAATATAGTTTAAACGGATGAGTTATAAAAACATTCACCCCCCTCAGAGTTTTTTTCTGCTGTAAAGTTGGGCATTTTAACATGGGACTCAATGAGATTCTGCTCTCTTTTGGAGCCTGTCCCTAGCGGCCAGTCGATGAATTGCAGTGTAAGTCACTTTCGTATTGGCTTCAAGAGAAACTGGGGGAGGTTGCCGCTTGGTTTTACTCAAAGTTGTTCAATTCAATGCGACTCAGCGCTCGAGCATGAAAAAGACACTCAGCGCCTCGTTACACTCCTGGCATTTTAAAAACGTTGCGCTCCCATTGAAAACAATTTAAAAAGTATGCTAGCCACTGGAAAAAAATGCTTTGGTGGACACATGGCCTAATGGGAGATGGAAACGTACTTGCCGAATAAATTCTGACGTAGCGAACATTAAATTCATGTGCCTAATTGTCTGTTTCCACAGATGGTGTTTTATTTACTGTTGGTTACTAGGTTACCAATACCACAGTCTTCCGATTGAACAACTTGAAGGGCATTTGTGAGGGTGTTTTTTTTTTTTTTTTGCGAACTTTTAAAAGTTTTGCTTCACGTTTGGATGGAAACCCAGTGAGAACATGATGTGTGGCTTTAAAAGCACCACGGCTTGTCAGACAAAGCAACAGTAACTAAAATGGGGCCGGATCTTTGCAAATGGCCAATTGAGTGCCAGTCAAGTTTATTTGGCGATTTAAAACATTAATCCAATATGATGGCAAATAGGCTATCCAACTAATGTAAAAAAAATCAATATATTTATATATAAAATAATAGCAGTAAATTTATCTCTCACATACCCACAAAATCACATACTGTCCTGCAACAGAGCAATAATAACCAGGTGGTCACACTAGTAACGGCTGATAGACCTTATTCAGAGCAGCGTCATGACAGGTGAGGCAGTGAGTAATAATCTGTATAAAGCTCCTAGATCACTTATCATTTTCCACAGATCCTGTTGTCTGGAATTTTTTGTCAACTGAAATTTCTTGGAAAGATATTTTGCAGTGTTTTGTCAGCAGAACAATCCAAAAAACACATTAAATAACAGTATAACCCACTAAAGAGATGTATGTCTATCCCTCACAGCCTGATTTTATTGTTGTTAAAAATCAAAGATGGCACTGCTGTGAATAATGCTGCCTTCACATGCTCTCGGAATGATCGTAAATACAAGTTTCCTAGGTAAAAATTGCACATGAACGCCCTCCCATTTTAACTTGAATGCGATGAGCTCGTAATCACGACTTATCAAGAAGTGGGAATTATCAAATTTCCGATAGAACATGAAGGCAGCATAAGGTCTATTGTGTAACGTCAAAGAAACGCTACATGGCAAAATCATTTGATCATTTCCCCCAACATTTTATCTGACTTATAATACACTATGATACATTTTTACACAGTAAGTGTAGATGAAAAATAAAAATAAATTCATGCAAACTTTGATAGTGACCATAAATACGTAAAATACAGAAAAGGAATAGGCTACCAATGTGCTTTTGTTTCGCCAAAAATAAAAAAATGTAGTTCTTGATAATAGCAAAACCACTAGTTTGATGTTACTTAAGTTATTGTACTACACTAGGCTATATTTCTTTTGCAAAGTAGAAACAATAGCAATAAAAAAAAAAACATAAATGAAAAAAAAAAATTATGTCATGGATGGATCACCCATCCAGTATAATACAATTCATTCATCTTTATAATACTAACAAGCCATTAAAAATGATCAGTGACTGAAAACAACCTGTATTTATACAATATCATCCTTTCCCATAATACCGTTCTTACATCTAGCACCTTTGGGTATAAAGTAAAACTTTCATTTGGATGAATATCAATGTCATCAAGCAGTACTAGTAACAGTAGTAGTAGTAGTATACAAGACTCTCTCTGCAAAAGATTCAGACTTCAAACAATTATTAAAGCAGTGACAACAGAAGTGCTTCTGAATTTCAAGTACACTTTCGGACTGTCAAAATCCCGAGGAGAGGTAGAGAGCAACCACTCCGAGTCACTGTGTGTCTTTGCGTGCCCAAGCAAATGAACAAGAGGCACACTTGCAAACAAAAAGTGATTTGAATAGGAGGGTCCACTGTTGAGAAAATCAAACCTCTGAACTGTCGTTGCTATCGAGGACTTGCGTCATCATGGGCTCTGTGCTGTTGGAGCCTTTGGGGGGCTCAGTGACATTCTTCTCCCGTCTAGATCGCACCACCAGAATGACGAGAACGACAAGGAGGATGGTGAAAAGAAGACCTACCAAGATTCCTATGATCAAGACAAGCTGGTCGTCACTAGAATCCCTGTGATTCAGTTCTCTGGGAATGACACCCTCCTCTTGGGATTCCTCATGAAGGTTGGGTTGTTTTTGAGTGCTGCGGTCCAGCGCTATATGCAAGATGTTTGTGCCGCGGTTATTTTCTGCACCGATATCCTGAGCCAAATCTGGAATGCCGCTGGCTGACCTTTTGGAAATCGAGTGGCTATGTGTCACAGAATGATAGTCAAGGCTCCTTTTCCCAATGCCCCGGTTTGCGTTGTCTCTGGACCGGACGGTGTAGATGGTGTGAATGTACCACTCCCTGCCTGCCGACACCTGGGAGGAGTGTAACAGGGTTAGCATCAAAGCATGATCACAGCGTTTCTTAATGTGCCGGCTGTTGTGTGCTTCTTACCTGAAACAAAGCTGTGGAATCCATACTAAAGCCATCAGAGCCTGGCTGCTTCACCAGCGCCATCGCTTGGGGATCGTCTACAGCGAGGAAAGCATTGAAACTAATGCTACCAAATGTTCTCGCTTGAGTCTCTGGCTGAGCTTTGTCCTGTAAAGCAGAATGAGTTCAAACATGTAAGTTATACTGTCGAATCATCCTAAAACAGCACAAAGGCAAGGTTGTTCTCCATGCTCTCAAGAATAATTATCATTCCTGAACAGTCGTATAGTTAATTAAAACGAAAACTATTAACTCTTTCCCCGCAATTGATAGAATTTTCTGGCAATCCATGTTTTCAGTGTTATACGGTAGGGGGCGCTATTACGCATCTTCTGAAAGAGTACTGAAGCTCCAGATCCAAACACAGGTGAAGAAAACAAGCAGCAAAACAAGCGATAGAAGCATTGCTTACACATATGTAAGCTAACTCAATCATCACACATTAAAGGATAAGTTTACTTTCAAATGAAAATTAGCCCAAGCTTTACTTACCCTCAAGCCATCCTAGGTGTATATGACTTTGTTCTTTCTGACGAACACAATCTGAGATTATTAAAAAATATCCTGACGCATCCGAGCTTTATAATGGCAGTGAGCGATACCAACGAGTATGAAGCTGAAGAAAGTGCTTCCATCCACATCGATCCATCATAAACACGGCTACGTTTGTATAAAAAAAAAAGCTTATGCTACGTCCTACGCCTTCCCTATTCAACTTGCGGAAAAAACTTAAATGACGCGATGCAATTTTACACTTTCTTCATATGTTGAATACGGAAGGCGGTCTGGAGGGAGCTAGATATTCATAACTACTTCATAACTTGTTAAATATGGATTTTTTTTTTTTTTTTACACAAACGCATCGTTTCACTTCTGAAGGCCTCTATTAACCCCCCAGAGCCGTGCGCAGTATGTTTATGATGGATGGATGTGGATGGAAGCACTTTCTTCAGCTTCATACTCGTTGGTCTCGCACACTGCCATTATAAAGCTTGGATGCGTCAGGATATTTATTAATATTTCTCCGATTGTGTTCATCAGAAAGAAGAAAGTCATATACACCTAGGATGGCTTGAGGGTGAGTAAAGCTTGGGATAATTTTCATCTGAAAATGAACTAATCCTTAAAACACCACAAAAATTAAACCTGCCTAACATTACAGAATGTAATGTCGACCAAGGAAAAGGTATAGGACTGTGAAGCTTTGGTGGTATTGATGGACTCGATGTGTGGGGAAGAGTTAAACAACATTTATGGTAATTGAAATATAATAACTGAAATAAAAGAAGGTATTTTTTGCCTTTGCTTTTTAAAAATAATTGTATCCATATTATTGGATTTCTAATCTAAAATGCCAACTGTTTATGCAAAGTTTGGGCTTTATTAAACAGTGTCTATACTTACAATAATCTTGAATCGGTACAAAAGAGACGGTGAATCAGCTAGACAGCCGTACTCAAAGTTGTCAGGGTTGTACTTTGGGATGTATCCATCCGCCCCTGTGCACAGGAACACCTTCTCGATGTTACAGATGAACGAGTCTCCAAGATTCTGGACAGGATCTACCATTACACGGCCATAGATGACATCTCCTAGAGAAAAGCAACAGCCCTGAATCAGTAAAAGGTGTCATACTTCAATTCTCATAATCTTTATTTTTGGTCACAGGATCCAATAACATATGAATAAAGTGGTGTTTTTAGCATTTTACCCTCTGAGAAAGCTGTATCACTCTCCTGACCAAAGCCCATGGAGCCGTCTGACAACCAGAGAGTCCTCTTTGAAAGCAGGAGCATCTGTGTGTTAAGACTGAACTCTGCTGACACTGGATCACTCACCTAAAGGGAACAACATGTACATTACATTTCACTAAACTTTTGAAGGGGTCATATTACACAAAATTATATTATTATTATTATTATATAATTAAAAGTTCCCTAGATTTTGAAATGGAGTTTGATGTACTATGAAAAATTAAATACCAGAACTCAAAACTTCCCCCTAAGTTCAACAAGGCCATTTATTGAACACAATATGCAAATATGACTTGTATTCACTTATGACTTGATCCTGTTGGACCAGTTTGAAGTAAGAGACAGAAGCCAGAGGGGGAGATTATCAATGTTCTTTACTGTCAATCAGCAGCGTGGAAGAAGAAGAGCAGAAGACAACGAGAATGCCGTTTCTCCATATACATTCTTAAAGGGATAGTTCACCCAAAAGTGAAAATTCTGTCATTATTTATCAAGAAATGTTTTAATAGGTTATGTTGTATTTATTGTGCATTGGACACTACTGGGATGGTCAGTTGAGCAACAAGTTCACAGCACGTCTAAATTCTCACAAGGACATGTTCTGTGTCTTTGCGTCCTTCCGAGTTCGCTCTTTCTAGGTAGCCCGGCAAAACCAGTCTCCATGAGAATGCAAGTCCGTTCTTTGTCTTCTTGGAATCTTTCTGTAGTATGTGGGTGTTATGCAAGCAGACAGTTCTTTTTTCCAAGTCACTAGTTTTCATCTCTGACAACAAAACAGGAAACAGGTCTTGCAAACTGTGTTTTCTGAAAAGGGACCCTCGCCCTTTAGTAAGATACAGAAATATAAAATAGAGATAAACAAAAATAGTGCATTCCCACAACAAGTGCCATTTATGAGAGCACACATGCCTCCTTTCTCAGCTAGCAGGAAGTCTAAGGCTATCCTATTTTGCATGACCATCAAACTTGTGGCATGTAGCTCTTGCCCTAAAGACTAAAGTGCTTGATTGGTTTAATTAAAGGTGCATTGTTGGTTATAGTACAAATAGCTCTCTTTGTGAGCTTTGGTTAGAGGTGGCTGAAATGCAATTTTATGCATGCCTGCCTGCTGCTCAACAGTGGCTTTTTTATAGCTGCCCTTTTAATACAATTAATTTGTTTGACAGAAACTTTTCTTAAGCTTTTATCTGACCGAGTTATTCTGTGCTCTAAATCACTCCGTATCTCTTGATAGTCTGATTGTTACGGTGTTGCTGTAGAGACGAGGCGTATTCGGAAATCCACAAAAATAGGGCTTTTATTCACACAAAGGAGAGTAACAGAAACACAACACATCTAATCAAACAATAGAACTGACAAAGGAGTGCAGGGAGTGAGTCCAACTTAAAGGGAGTGCTGACGAAGACAACAGGTGCAGGGAATCCATGGAAATGGCGGGAAGGCTGATGAAGGAAGTGAGTTCAGGTGTGCAGACAAAGAGGAACGTGGTATTCACAAAATATTAGTTGTTTTCATGCCTTTTGCAAAACATTTCACTGTTCAATGTTTTTCATCTTCAGAAAGATCTTCCCATATTGCATGAGAACTGTGACTTGCTTAATAATGTGTAACCTCTTTAGGCAGATTTTCCATTTACCTAAGAAGACCTGACAAATTACTTAAACCTGCCTGAGAATCATACCAGTTATCTAAAAAGATACACAGATAGCACACATACTTCTGCAAGATGACTGTTAAAGATCACTTCATCTGGGAAGCATCTGCTGTTACAAACATGATAGATGTCTTAAAGATGTCAGTTTTACATACATTCTAAATCATAAACATCGTAAAGACATTTTCTAAACATCTATTTGATATCTGACAGGAAACGTCCAATAGACGTGTTGCAGATGAGCAAACACTCCAAACATACGTCTTCTAGATGTAAACACGCACATCATATAGACATCTCAGAGATGTACGTGTGCTATCAGGGTATGAGAAATAAAACAAACAAACACTTTCTTTAAAAATCTAAAATCTGAATGTTTCTGTACTAAAATCCTACTGATAGGATCGATCGAGTCTCTTCAGAAAATTTGGACTAAACCGCTCTATTCATATGGATGATCAAATTGACAGTAAAGACATGCTTCTTTTGAACTTTATATTCACCAAAGGGTCCTGAAAAAAAAAAAAAAAAGAAATCCTGGTTTCCACAAGAATATCAAGCAGCACTTGTTTTCAACATTGATTAAAAAAAAAGTTTCTTGAGCCACAAATCAGCATATTAAATTTGCAGAATGATTTCTGAAGGATCATGTGACACTGAAGACTGGCATAATGATTCTGAAAATACAGCTTTGCCATCACAGGATTAAATTACATTTTAAATTATATTAAAATAGAAAACAATTATTTTAAATTGTAAAAATATTTCAAAATATTACTGTTTTTACTGTATTTTAATCAATCAACTTCTGAATGGTGAAGTACATGCTCAAGAACATTATATTTAATATACTCCATTAATTTCTGTATTTAATGTTCAGCAAATTGAAATAACAAGAAGGAAGATATGGGGAAGTCAGCCAAACATTGTGCTCTTCCTGGCTGTGGACTAACATGCAGCTCTGCTTAATGTTAAAATAAAACTGATCAGTCTGGTACATTTCAGAATGGATTGTTTTGTAAAGCTGTCACACTGTAATGTAGGCTTTGCAAAGAGGTATGTATGACAGTGTTTCCCAACCACTGTGCCGCAGCACACTATTGTGCCGTGACAGTTTTTCAAGTGACCAAATGCCAAAAAATAAATACATTAAATTAAATTAATACTATACAATTAAGAATATATTGTCGCGGTCAGGCGGAAACCTTGAATGAAGTGAACCGTGAGGAAAGTGCTGCACGTAGTTTGGAGATCTTTGCTTGTTCGCAATGCATATATATATAAACTGTTTGAAAAAAAGTACAGCGTTTTCTTTGCTCAAGAAACACTGTTTCTATAAAGGCTAATGTTTTATGTATTTGAAAAGCAGAGAAGAGTCTTAATCTGATATTTTCTGTCTAACTGTAGCCAGTATGCTAATGTTTTAAATATCCTGCTTCATCTACTATATCATGAGATTTTGTCCAAATGTATTCAACAACAAGAAAAACTAAACGCTCATATAGCTACAATAAACCTTATAACCTGTAAGTTAATGAAAAAGTATAATGCGATGCACTTACTGTCTCAGATGCGGCTATTCAGACAAAATATGTAATTCGCTGCTCAAAAACCTCACAACTCCATCTGAGCTTGATTTTCATGAAATGTTAATATTATTATGATACATAAACGTGTATGACATCTTTACAATACCACAATACCAACTTTGATGACACGATGTTTAATTATATAAAAAATACGAGGTTTCTGCCCAACAGCGACGATTATGTAAATTTGTTTTTTTATCATCATCACAAACAACATAATTTAGCTACCTATATAAGACCTTATTGTGTTCCTTCCTGACTTAAAGGGATAGTTCATCCAAAAATGAAAATTATCCCATGATTTACTCACCCTCAAGCCATCCTAGGTGTATATGACTCTCTTCTTTCAGACGAACACAATCAGAGATATATTTCAAAATATCCTTAGTCCTCCAAGCTTTATAATGGTGTGAATGGGGGCATTTTGAAGCCAAAAATAATGCATCCATCCATAAAAAAAGTAATCCATACTATTCCAGGGGGTTAATTAAGGTCTTCTGCCAAATGAGTAAACCAATGGTGTGATGTATGATGAAATCGTCAGACATTTCTCTTTAAAATGATTGTTTTAGACTTATAATCCGTGACCGGTGATTTGTTTTGCCCCATCCTCTGCGCCTCTGCGTTCGTCATTACGTTGTGCGTCAGGTCAAAGGATACTCTTCCACCGCAAATCGCATTCTCGGTTGTCTGTCGGAAGCTAATTATTTGAATTTCTAATGTTTTAATTATGGACATTTTTCTTACAAAAGTGCATCGCTTCGCTTCAGAAGGTCTTTATTAACCCCCTGGAGTCATATGGATTACTTTTTTTATGGACGGACGCATTATTTTTGGCATCAAAAATGCGCCCCCCATTCACAACCATTATAAACCTTGGAAAACTAAGGATATTTTTAAAATACATCTCTGATTGTGTTCGTCTGAAAGAAGATGAGGATGAAGGTGAGTAAATCATGGGATAATTTTCATTTTTGGGGGAACTATCCCTTTAAGAAAG
The DNA here is from genome assembly GCA_003731715.1 of Anabarilius grahami. Lineage (NCBI taxonomy): Eukaryota > Metazoa > Chordata > Actinopteri > Cypriniformes > Xenocyprididae > Anabarilius > Anabarilius grahami. The sequence continues at coordinate 3,829,495 of RJVU01059775.1, read as the reverse complement.
TAAATAGAGTTGTTAAACTTGTCCAAAAATGCTGACTTTACAAACACTGTAAATTTCNAACCCTTTGATGAGTGCTTGTGATTCAGTAATGACCTGTTGGAAGCGTATGTCCAGATCAAAGGTGATTGGTTCTCTGGGGTGGCACACAGGACGGAAGCTGTACTCGACACTGGGAGGAGCCGTGCAGGGAACCAGTTTCACCGTGTAAGTTCCTGAGTAATCCCTCACCTGGAGGAAAATATTTCAACACTTAACAGGAGAGACAGTAAAGGACCCAATAATGTCAAAGGCAATCATGAACATATAGTATCATGAGCAGATTTTGCTTTGAATGCAGAAAAATGTCATTTTTACAGCTGCATCCAGACACCCTAAAGACTTACCGCAAAGTCAGAGATGAAGGTCCATTGCTGCATTGGCTGGTTGTATGTTGGCTCACTTCTCACCAAGCTAAGGTTAAAGGTCAGCCCAGGGTGGTCCGCACACATGACCATGGAAGTCATAAGAGAGGCTGTGTTGACAGAAATGTTATTATTCTGATTATTGTCTCATTAAATGGACAAATTTCACAAGGAAGGTCTCATTATTCACCCTCAAATAAAAATAAAATATGAATAAACAGTACATTTGGCATCAACTGTTATTTACAGAGGTACTTTACAATATTGTTTTAATTGAATTACAGTTATAAGAATACAGTTATAATAATAACTGGTTTCAAAAATAAGCTTAATTTTCTATATTCAAAATATAATTTCTTGTTTATTTTTGATTGAAATATTACTAGTGACAGTTTTTTGAGTTTCATCCAATTCTATAATTGCTCTCATGAAGCTGTGAGCCAAAAAAACAAATGAAAAACAATTATTAGAACCAGATGAAATAATACAGGTACCTGTAGTATATTTAATATGTGTAATAACACACCTGAATGTGCAGTGACAAAGAGTCCCCGAAAACGTGCTTCTGTACGGAAGTTGACAACCAAACGGCCTTGTTCGTTTATACGCATGCTTGTAGGATAGAGGGCCCCTAAAAAAAAAAAAATCAACATAATGAAGAAATCCATATACACTACTGTTAAAAAGTTTGGGATCAGTAAAAATTTTTTGGAAAGAATTTCAATATTTGAATTTTCTATTCATCAAAGTTTTCAACATAACATTTTATGTTTCNTATAAGAATACAGTTATAATAATAACTGGTTTCAAAAATAAGCTTAATTTTCTATATTCAAAATATAATTTCTTGTTTATTTTTGATTGAAATATTACTAGTGACAGTTTTTTGAGTTTCATCCAATTCTATAATTGCTCTCATGAAGCTGTGAGCCAAAAAAACAAATGAAAAACAATTATTAGAACCAGATGAAATAATACAGGTACCTGTAGTATATTTAATATGTGTAATAACACACCTGAATGTGCAGTGACAAAGAGTCCCCGAAAACGTGCTTCTGTACGGAAGTTGACAACCAAACGGCCTTGTTCGTTTATACGCATGCTTGTAGGATAGAGGGCCCCTAAAAAAAAAAAATCAACATAATGAAGAAATCCATATACACTACTGTTCAAAAGTTTGGGATCAGTAACATTTTTTTGGAAAGAATTTCAATATTTGAATTTTCTATTCATCAAAGTTTTCAACATAACTGTTTCTTGCGCACTAAGTCATCATATTAGACTGATTTCTGAAGATCATGTGACTCTGAGAACTGGAAAATGATGCTGAAAATTCAGCTTTGCATCACAGGAATAAATTACACTTTATTTATTTTAAATAGTAAACAGTTATTTTTAAATTGTTTCACTGTAATTTTGATCAATTAATTTCATGAGACTTTTTTCAAAAACATAAAAAAAATCTTACCTATGCCAAACGTTTGAACAATACTGTAAATACTATGCAAAAACAATATGAAATGGTCTAAAGAAATTAATTGATAAAGGAAAAATGTGCTGTCTTGCCTTGTAATTCAGCTTCTGGTGGACTACCAATGCCATCTCTCCACAAGATGGCAGTATCATAAACAAAAGTGAGACGCAGCTCAGACTGCAGGTCAAAGTGCTGCCAGCCTCCAGCACCGACAGGTGAATGGAACACGTATGACACGTGCAGGGGCACACGCAGGGTCACATAAGACTGCACCAGGTTCAGCACCTACACAGGACAGAAAGATGAATTCTGTAGTAACTACCTAGCTAACAATTTTTGGAACCTACCTGGAACCAACCCAGTATGAATATCCTAACATACTCTGTTAATTAGTAAGGAAGGTTTTCTTTTTACATAAATAGAACATTCCCTTTAGGACTGGAGAAGGTTTAGGTTTGGTTGTAGGTGCAATGTGTACATTTTAGGAGGATCTATTGACAGAAATGCAATATAATAAACATGTGTTTTCAGCAGTGTATAAAGACCTTACATAATGAGCCATTGGTGGTTTTAGTACCTTAGAATTAGTCATTTCTATCTACATACACCGTGTGTCCCCTTACATGTTAAGTCGCCATTTTGTGGCGGCATGTTTCTACAGTAGCCCTAAATGGACAAACTGCTCTACAGAGCGTGTTTGCTTGACTGGCTACTCTCTTCTGTAGACTATGACATTTTTGTCCAGTGTTGGCCACCGTAGCTTCTCTAAAATGCAATTCGCAACCTCACTTCTAGATGCCGCTAAAATTTACACACTGCACCTTTAATTTTTGATTATAAAAATAACTTTTTAAGATCAATAAAGGATCCTCTTTAGATTGTCACAAAAAACCTGCCTGCAGTGTTATGGGAAGGTTTGTTTATGGTTATAAATCAAAACCCAAAAATAACCATTAGAGAATGTTCTGTATAAAAAACTTCCTGCAATGTTCTGGGACGGTTAATTTATGGTTATAAAAATAAAACTTACTGTAAAAATAACCATTAGAGAAAGTTCTCTAAAGGTTGTCACAAAAGACCTCCCTGAAACTTTCTTAAAAGATTTGTTTTTGGTTACAAAAAAGAACCTACAGAGAACATTCTTAGAACGTTATGAGAACATTATAGGATCGTTCTGTGTTCTGGGTAAACTGTCTCTAAGGACAGGAGAATTCTTCTAACATCATGATTATTACACATATACCTTTGTTGTCAAATAGAAATCTTAATTATGTTAAGGGAAGCAAAAGGCTTTTGGAATGGCTGTATGTATATACTGCCCTACAAAGCAAAAAGGCAGTAACTGCATTTTTGGTCAAAAATTAGTTATTGTCATTTTCATGACATTCAAGGCATCCTTTGTTATGTGACAAAACATCTTATCTGAAATGTGTGTCGTTTTGGAGAAAAATGGTAGCTGTTTGTACAGTAACTGCAAAAAGCCCTAGTGAAACAAAGCATGAGTACAGTAACATCCATTACTGTATTCTTGTTATGTTTTACCTAACAAAAAATAACCGTCTTGCTGCGCAGTGAAGTTACTGTTTCCATGGTGAACACACACAGCTGATTTCGCGGCATCCTCGCGAGTCGCGGGACGGTTTTTACATTTGCGATTTCACCCTTCTAACTTCACACAAATTTAGTTTGAGATGGCACAAAGCCGAGGAAAGAAGATGGTCGAACTGGCGTTGAAAAGAAAATACCCGGAGAATGGTAAGTAACAGTGACAGATTAAACATTAAGAGGCTAGGCTATCACAATATAAGCACTTGTCAGCTGCCAGGGCGGGACTTCCTCTCAGAGGTCCATTCAGATAGCATTATGCTAATTAACAGGCGATGTTTTAAATAGCTTTGCTTACCTGCCCCTGATCCTCCCTGCTCCTAGCTGTAACTTTATATCATCATTTTGTTGATCATGTCACAAAGTTATAATCCAACCAGCGGTGGAAAAATATTCAATAACTAGAAAAGCACTCGGTGAGCACTAACCTCTGTCAAGGTAGCCTATAGGTCACTGAGGCAATACTAATTCCAAATGTCCCGTGTTCCGGATCACCACCAAAATGTAGTCATCTGGTCCTTATACCCATGTTGTCCGAAAATGTCATCCAAATCCGTACAGTACTTTTCGAATTATTTTACTAACGAACAGACAGACAGAAACAGCACAAAAAGATAACCTTTGGCCGGAGGTAAAACTTCTAAAGGCATCAGGCTATCCCATAACATCCAAGCAGCCACCGTGATCTTCTTCGCTCTTATTAGGCTAACTTACATGAACGGCGTCTTCTTTTTTCATAGGCTAAGTTAATCATTCACGGCGTTGTTGTCCAGCAGGAGAATATAACTGTCCATAAACACAGCTATCAGTGTAACGCGACAGGTGTTCAACTTAAAACACACTCTCTTCACAGCCGCTGTTTGAAGACTATGTCCGCTGTTTAGAGCAGTTAGCGAGTTGTGAGCAAAACTGACATCTTTCTCTTTAGTAAGCATCCATGCTTTCAACAAAAAACAAACTTCCGCAGGTATTTCCCTCTCCCCCCTTAGCTCTCAGACTCAAACACATTGGTTCCTGTTCCTAAGCATTTATTTATTGCACGGCTTCTTCTTCTGAATATAAAATTATATGTTTAATTTGGATTCCCCTAAATTATATTAAAATGTTGTCCCTCTGCATGACTGCAAGCTTCTATGTTTTATCCTATTATTGTAGGCCTAATGTAAATATGAAGCCAGGTTGCGTTTTTGTGTGTTGGCTTTATTTCGTTCTTCATTTTCATTGAGGGTGCAAAATTATTAATTTATTATTGTGTTAGCCTAATTCATGCATTATTTTGTCATATATATATGTGTGTATGTATGTATGTATGTACAGTGGGTACGGAAAGTATTCAGACCCCCTTAAATTTTTCACTCTTTGTTATATTGCAGCCATTTGCTAAAATAATTTAAGTTAATTTTTTTTCCTCATTAATGTGTACACAGCACCCCATATTGACAGAAAAACACAGAATTGTTGACATTTTTGCAGATTTATTAAAAAAGAAAAACTGAAATATCACATGGTCCTAAGTATTCAGACCCTTTGCTCATACACACATATATTTAACTCAGGTGCTGTCCATTTCTTCTGATCATCCTTGAGATGGTTCTACACCTTCATTTGAGTCCAGCTGTGTTTGATTATACTGATTGGACTTGATTAGGAAAGCCACACACCTGTCTATATAAGACCTTACAGCTCACAGTGCATGTCAGAGCAAATGAGAATCATGAGGTCAAAGGAACTGCCTGAAGAGCTCAGAGACAGAATTGTGGCAAGGCACAGATCTGGCCAAGGTTACAAAAAAGATTCTGCTGCACTTAAGGTTCCTAAGAGCACAGTGGCCTCCATAATCCTTAAATGGAAGACGTTTGGGACGACCAGAACCCTTCCTAGAGCTGGCCGTCCGGCCAAACTGAGCTATCGGGGGAGAAGAGCCTTGGTGAGAGAGGTAAAGAAGAACCCAAAGATCACTGTGGCTGAGCTCCAGAGATGCAGTCGGGAGATGGGAGAAAGTTGTAGAAAGTCAACCATCACTGCAGCCCTCCACCAGTCGGGGCTTTATGGCAGAGTGGCCCGACGGAAGCCTCTCCTCAGTGCAAGACACATGAAAGCCCGCATGGAGTTTGCTAAAAAACACCTGAAGGACTCCAAGATGGTGAGAAATAAGATTCTCTGGTCTGATGAGACCAAGATAGAACTTTTTGGCCTTAATTCTAAGCGGTATGTGTGGAGAAAACCAGGCACTGCTCATCACCTGTCCAATACAGTCCCAACAGTGAAGCATGGTGGTGGCAGCATCATGCTGTGGGGGTGTTTTTCAGCTGCAGGGACAGGACGACTGGTTGCAATCGAGGGAAAGATGAATGCGGCCAAGTACAGGGATATCCTGGACGAAAACCTTCTCCAGAGTGCTCAGGACCTCAGACTGGGCCGAAGGTTTACCTTCCAACAAGACAATGACCCTAAGCACACAGCTAAAATAACGAAGGAGTGGCTTCACAACAACTCCGTGACTGTTCTTGAATGGCCCAGCCAGAGCCCTGACTTAAACCCAATTGAGCATCTCTGGAGAGACCTAAAAATGGCTGTCCACCAATGTTTACCATCCAACATGACAGATCTGCAAGGAGGAATGGCAGAGGATCCCCAAATCCAGGTGTGAAAAACTTGTTGCATCTTTCCCAAAAAGACTCATGGCTGTATTAGATCAAAAGGGTGCTTCTACTAAATACTGAGCAAAGGGTCTGAATACTTAGGACCATGTGATATTTCAGTTTTTCTTTTTTAATAAATCTGCAAAAATGTCAACAATTCTGTGTTTTTCTGTCAATATGGGGTGCTGTGTGTACATTAATGAGGAAATAAAATGAACTTAAATGATTTTAGCAAATGGCTGCAATATAACAAAGAGTGAAAAATTTAAGGGGGTCTGAATACTTTCCGTACCCACTGTATGTATATATATATATATATATGTATATGTATGTCCATATAATAGGGATTTACATTCATGCCACTGATTTTCTCTCTTTTGCATTTTAGATACACATGTAGGTATTCCATCAAAGAGGCAGCAAGTCCTGCCCCCCACTGAAGAAATGGAGTGGACCATCCTGGACACTTTTCTGGATACCACCAGCGTGGACAGCTTATACGATGACATTACAGACCCAGATTATGTCCCAACCCATACGATGACACAGACTGAAGTGGAACTTGGAGACCCAGAGGAACAAGTTCAAGAGCCAGAGCCACAGCCAGAACCACAGCCAGGGCCACAGCCTGAAGTGGAATCACGTCGACCACCAATGAGAGAGCCATGTGGTGCCAAATGTCGAAGAAGGTGTACAGACCATATTTCAGAGGAAAGACGGAGGGAGATATGGAGTCAATACTGGGAGATGACCTACACAGAAAGACGATCAAGGATGTTTTACTCAATTACCTCAATGCCAACCAAAAGAACAACAACCGGCCCAGAAAGTCGCCGTGGCTGCTCATTCATCTACCGGCTGCAAAACCAGAAAGGAGAGCCAAGACAGGTCTGCAAAATGTTTTTCCTGTCATCATTGGGCTATCACCCTAAAAATGACAGTCTGGTCATTTCCATGATGGGGAAGTCAAACACCAGGCCACTGGTTCCACCCAAGGACCAGAGAGGAAGGCAGGCTGCAGTCGTGGACGTGAAGACCCTTAATGACCACATTAAGTCCTTCCATCCTTGTGTGAGCCATTACAGACGGGAGCATGCCCCAAATCGACGGTACCTGCCAAGTGACATCACTATAAAGATGATGCATTCAGACTACCTGGATAAAGGAAACACCTGCTCCTATGAAGCATACAGGAAGATTGTAAAAGACAAAAAAATCAGCTTTGCCAAACTTGGGGAGGAGCAATGTGAGGACTGTTTGGAACATGCTGAACATGCGAACTGCCACACAGGGGAGACTGAAAGCTCAGATTGCCCAGAGTGCCTAAGGTGGAACAAAATTAAGCAGTCTGCCCTAGAGAGCCGCCAAAGCTAACAGGCAGATGCAGAGAGGGACTGGCCGGACATGACATCAGTTCGGAGCGTGGACCTCCAGAAGGTGATAATGCTGCCACGCATGCCAGGAGTCAAGTCAGCAGTATTTACTCGTCGCATCATGGCATACCACGAAACATTTGCCTCAGTGGGGAAAAAACAAACAAAAAAAACACCATCTCTGTACATGTCATGTATATGTGTCACCAGTAGATGGTGATGTTGTTCTTTAATCTAACTCTGCAAGCCTCACTCAGTTTACCCTAGAAAGAAATTACTAATGAATTGAAATATCTTTAAACTCACAAAATTACATTAATAGTCAGAATCATAAGCTTTTAATAGAAAAAAAATTACCAAAAAAGACTTGCAGTAAACTCTTAAAATTCATCTTAAACTCAGCTGTGAAGCACTGCATCCTAGTCCGCTAATGGCTAACTCCCTAAGAAAGTGTTTTGGATATCTTCACAGATCGACTTCACTGAATTTAAATGTGGCCTGTCCAACCATCCATCCCTGTTTAATGACACTAGTCCACTTTAATTAACTGCAGAGTAAACCAACGGAGCCTGTGTCCATGGTGAAGATGAACGACTGGCTTAAACAGGCATGTAAACAGCTGTCTGAAGTTTGTTTTAAGGGCTAGCCTTGTCTAGCTAGCTGTTTAAAGGGAAGAACAGAAAAAAAGAGAAGCTTTTTATGATCTAAAGGTCAGTTTTGACTCATTGTGGGTGAAAGACAAACAGTGGACTGCTTAAACTAGAGGTACACAAAGCAAATGCCTTTTCCAATAAGCTAAAATGGTTAGCCACAACATAATGGATTGATGTGATCTCACAACTGTGAAAAAAGTCTTTAATATGTTTGGCAAAGACTGGATATCCATATATCAAGAGCAGGAGTCTAAACCTTAAAATGCATTAAATACATTCCTGAATTGACACCGAAACTAAACAAAACGGAGACAAACACATTCTTACACTACCGTTCAAAAGAAGTTTTTGAAAGAAGTCTCTTTTGCTCATTAAAGGCTGCAGTTATTTCATAAAAGATCCAGTAAAAACAGTAAAATTGTGAAATATTATTACAATTTAAAATAACTTTTAAATTTTAATACATATTAAAATGGAATTTATTCTTGTGATGGCAAAGCTGAATTTTCAGCATCAGTCTTCAGTGTCACATGATGCTTCAAAAATCATTCTAATATGCTGATTTGCTGCTCAAGAAACATTTATTACTGTTATCAATGTTAAAAACAGTTGTGCAGCTTAATATTTTTGTGGATTTTTTTTTTTCAGAATTCTGTTTTAATTCTGTTTAAAAGTTTTAAAGAACAGCATTTACTTGAAATAGAAATCTTTGTCTTTACTGTCAATTTGATCAATTTAATGCGTCCTTGTTGAATAAAAGTAAGAATTTCTTTAAAAACACACACACTTTTGAACGGTAGTGTATATATCTTTGTATTTGCTTGATGCTAAAGGCACGATGAAATTAAATTAGAAAAAAATAGTTTTCTTCTCTTTCCTCACCTGTCCATCAGTCCCGATGGTCCCTCCACAATCGTTGAGCAGTTCAGACATGTCATAGTAGCTGACAAACTCCCACAAGCACGCCTCCAGATGCAGGTTTCGATAGAATCGTAGGGTGTTTTGGCCCCTGACGGTCGTGCTATACTGGTAGGGCGCAGTCCCGCCGATGGCATCTGGATTGCGGGTGGCGTCGGTGATGAAACCGTAGCGTGTCCGCACCTCTGTGTAGTCCAGCAGGTTTGAGCAGCGATGGTTTCCTACACGTGTGCCGTCTGGACTCAGGGTCAGTTCAAAGTTGGAGAGAGGCCGAGTGGAGACTACAGGTAACATACCTAACAAGGGAATAAGGCACATGATGTAACATGGATGTATCTGATCCAGTGTTGTTACTGTTAACTAAAACTAAAAATATTAAAAATAATTTTTGGTCACTGAAATAAAGCAGCAATTAAAAATAAAATAAAATAATAATTAGTTAAACTTAAACTTAAAAAAAACCCTGAAAATTTGAAATGTAGATGAAAATTAAATGAAATAAGTTGAAGTACTAAAATAACTAAAACTGAAACATAAATTAAAGCTAAATAAAAAAAAAATACTAATAAAANAAATAACTAAAACTGAAACATAAATTAAAGCTAAATAAAAAAAAAAATACTAATAAAAATGACAAAACAACAAAATTACTAAAACTTAAACAAAAATTACAATTACAATAAATACTGAAAATCTAAAAATAAATGTTTACTAAAAATATTAATAATAACTATAAAAGTACATAAATAATACTAAAATAACACTGATCTGATCTGACACAGAAAGTGATCAAACTCTTTTAAACAGCATTTTTTTTTAAATTATATATACTTTTATATATTAATTGTGAGACTACACAGCATATTTGTGCTTTTATAAAATCTGTCACACCACAGGACTTTTTAAATTAATTGAAAAAAAAAATTATTGTGTAAAAATGAATATAAAATGGAAAAAAAGTAAATGTAATTTATCAATGTATATGATTCCCTATATGCTGGACAGTCTGATAAGCAAAATCTGCTTACACTATGGTAGGTGTACTGACCGTCAATATGGGGCATGGTAACAGTCAGTTTAATGAGGTTTGGATGGTCTGGATCTTCTGCTCCAGTGTAGCGCAGTCTGGCAGAGAAAGGCTCAGCTCCAACTGTGCCAACAACCCGAGGCTGGCACATACCTGATGCCAAAAGGAAGAAACATTAAATAGCAGCACCTTAAAGGGGCTGTATCATATAAAAAAATACTGTAAAGTCAACATGAAACAATGTTTGAACCCATTTTACTTTCGTAAAGGACATATTTATGAGTGAAATAGGATATTCAATGAGAAGACAAGACTTAATTTTTTCAAATGAAAACTGGATCACAGTAGTGGGTGTGAATTATGCACAGTAAGACCAGGGCTGCGTTTAAGTCCATTTTTTATGCCCTTCCCACGGTAACTTCCCTCCGTCTCATTCACTCAGGTGTATGTCATTGCTTACATTGCACGAGAGCCCCCTACTTGTGGAACCCTTGCTATGGGTTTAAATGGAACACACTAAGCCCTTGATCACTTATGGAACTGATTTAATACTTACAGTTGTTTTGTTTGTTTTACGTACCATTAAATAGGCCTGTATGTATGCTTGGGCTGTTAGAGTAAATATAAAAAATTTCACAAACGATAATGCTAACAAATTATAATTGTGTAAAAAACAGTAAGCTACAAGTGTTATGCGGTTAAATGTCAAAGTAACTCCAATATCATACACTAGACTGTGTGGGGTGGGGGTAAATTAAGCGTGATGTGACATCAAAATTGTGTTGTATTGTGGTCCATGGATCTGCCTGAAGTGTACACAATGAGGAGACTCGCTCCCTCTGTTAAAATCAAGGGGTCGAGGGTCTGTCCAAATAAACTTCCCTCGCACACTTGACGAAGTTGAACGCACTGCAAAATGGCGGCGGGATTCCCGAGGGGAAGCAAGTGAATATCTAAAAGTGGAGTTAAACGCAGCCCAGCAATGTGCATTAAAGACATGCAAAGAGGTTAGCCAATCATAACAGAGGGGGTAAAAGATGGCATCAGAGAGGATCAGACAGAGTGTTTAAAATGGTCATGTGAAACTAAATTACTATGATTTTGGTACAAGAAACCTTGATTAACATTATAAGTGGACTTTAGGGGAAAAATAAAATGGAAATAAACATTTAAATATTATTATAGAGATTACTGTCCAAAAATTGACTGTGGAAATTACAATACTGTAGCAAAGCAAGGCTAAAATTTGAATTTTTATCAGAATCAAATGATGCAGAACTCTAGAAAAAAAAAAAATCAGAAAATTAGAATCAGAAAATCCGTAATGCACTAAACTCACCGTCCTCTTGGCTGATGGAAACTATGGGGCTGGTGAGCTCCAGGCCTTCATCCCCATTAGAGTTGACAGCCCGGGCTGCACACTGCACACGTGAGCCTGCCTGGAAATACACTGAGTCTAATGTGATTGTTTTGGAGGAGGTGAAGAAGGTGTCAAAATCCACTTCCTTCATGGGGCTGGTCACCCCGTCAGGTCCTGTGGGGGCACTGACCAGCCAGCGGTACCGGGTCAGGGTGTTATTGATGTGTTCAGCAACACAGATGGAGCCCGTCCGGTCAAAGTCAGGATACTTGGAGTTGCACGACTATAATAAATATACAAAGAAATTAATATATAATTTAGACAGACAGACAGATAGATAGATAGATAGATAGATAGATAGATAGATAGATAGATAGATAGATAGATAGATAGATAGATAGATAGATAGATATCTTATTTGCTCATTGTTCCCCTATATAGTGAACCTACTGTGACACAGACTACAGGATATCCTGCAGCTGGCTGTTTATCTCTTGTCCTGCTTGTATCATCGTACTGCAACAGAGACACCACCACTGGCACAGAGGGGAAGGTCACGTCTGCCATACTGTTCGTCTCTTCAATGTAGATGATGGCTTTAGTGACCTGAAGGTTTGGAAGAGAAACTATAATGCACAGTGTGGGTCTAATACTGATACAGCACAGCTAGATTGTATACTTTGTTTCCATATTCCAGAGCAAGCATATTTTGAAGTACCTGAATTTCTGCTACCATGTTCTCATCAGGTTTGAGGTGGACAGTGAAGGCCTCTCTCATCTCTCGCACACCATCATACAGGATTTCCACCTCTACAATGTGCTCTGTCTCTCCCTCTTTAAACTCCACATCTGTAGTTGAGAAATTGTCATTTTCATGTTTGATTTTGATCACCTTCTATAAGTACATGATAATGTCTTTTTAAAAGTGTGACAAATAACTAGTGAGGTGGAACACAAAAACATGTCCAGCTCATGATTCACTCCAAATTTAAAAAAAATATCCTTTTTTAGAAAATTAAGTCTATTTTATGACTATCAGGATTTTTTGCATTGTGACATTGTTTCGATTAAAAATATTCCTGTCTTAATTATTATTACAGTAATGTGTTCAGATATTTCACTCTTAAGTTTTGTAATTTACACTTATTTTCAGTAATGATTCTCTGTGATTAGATTCTCTTTTCTGTAATGCAGCCATTTTAAACATTACAAGAGTAAAAAAAAGTAGTAATAAAATAAATTTTTTAAAATTTAAATCAGCATAAATGATGTAAATGGAAAATAATTGTATTCATAATAGTATTTGTTATATTTAAATCAGCATAAATTATGTAACACTATTCTGAATACAATTCTTTTTCTATTTAAATCAGCATAAAACAGGTAAACTGAAAAATAATTGTATTTTAACATTTAGTAGTATCTGTTGTATTTACAACATTTATGCTGATTTAAAAGAAAAACTGTTGTTTTCATAGTAGTATTTGTTTTAAATCAGCATAAATTAGGTAAATATAATATTACTATGATGTATAAATACTTAAAACATTTTTTACAGTAATTAATTTTTTTTATTATTCTATCTTGAATATGGGTGGGAAATGTTTTATTGTTATGAAAATAATGCAAAAAAATCGTAATGGTCTTAAATAAGCTTAATTTTCTTTGAGCAACATCATTTGAAAGTTAAAAATGATGGTTTTAGGGTAAAATTTTCTTACAAAACTCTGCTATGATGTTGTTTAAACCCACCTTCAGAGATGGGATGGTAATCTTCTCCAGAGGAAGCTGAGCCGTCCTTTGTGTGGACCCGAACCACAGACACTTTGGACGTGTCTCCTGTCCTCTGGACCGGGATCCTCACCACTGAGATTTGCCCTGACTCACTGGGTTCACTGACACTGAACTTAGTTGCTCCAAACCTGATAATGGCCTCTGGGGAAGGAGGATGGTGGGAAAGAACAGATGTATGTCAGCACTGCATTATCGCTTCAGTCAGGACTAATAGCGACCAATCAGCTTAACCAGACTGATGATTAAAGATCAAAAAATGATGAAATCAAAATGAGTCCAGGTCTATTAGATTTTAAGCAATCTATTTGCTAGTGAATTCGTAAATGTTTAAATGTATCTAGCAGATGAGTGCATTTCAATTCTATATTCTTTCTCTTTCATCTTGTTTAAAATATTTTTTGTGAATTAATGCATACTATAATGCCAACGATTTGTAAGTTTTTCCTTTTTCCACATCTTTACATCTTTAATATCTACATTTCTGAATTTCTGAATAAATAAAAACACCTCACAGCCTTACAGTACGTTTTCTGCTTTAAGGCCAATTTAGTACTTTCTAGAACTCTGACAGATAACAGCAATTGCAAGTGAACATAAGTGGGTACAAAAATGTGGGAAATTGGGAGATAAAGTCTTACTGTCAGCATCATCCTTTATCTTGATGAGTGTCTCATTCTGAGCCCCTATGGAGGCCCCAAACGGAGACGCACTCTTGGGACTTCCCAGCACCAATCTCAGCTCCTCGTCTTCCTCATGTTCAGTGTCATCCACCAGGATGAGGACACAAGGCTTCTCCACCTCTCCTACACAAGTAATCATTTCAAGAAAGAGATGTTGTTAAGTATGTACAAAATATGTCAGCACATCAAACAGCGAAATCATTATTTAGGAAAATATGGATTTCCTTCAGAATAAGATATTTTTATAGCTTAAAGATTCTTAATAATACCTCCCAGTGTTGGGGGTAACGCATTACAACTTGAGTTATGTTATCAATTTTTTTAAGTAACTAGTAAAGTAATGCAATACTTTTTAAATTTGCAACAAAATAATAAAGTTACTTTTTTTAAATAAGTAACACAAGTTTTTCACATTTATTGACTGACAGCTCTCCTGTCCCCATGTTGAGAGACATGAAGTGCAGAGGGTGTTGTGTCTGCTATGTAAACGTGATGGTTACTGTAGTTCTAGACTAAATGTGAACATGCATTTACTCATCTCACTAGCACGAAAACATTCTGTATTCCTCAAAATTAATAAAAACAGTGAAATGCAATCTAAGAATTTTACACAAACCTGTAATAATTAACTATATTAAATTACACAAATATACTTTATGTATTTAATCTCACTTTATTAACCAATTTATCTTTGCTGCTGACCTTCAATGATCTAATTCAACCATACTAATAAGCAAAAATTACTTTAGTTTAGATTTAGGAATAAGAGTGATGAACTTCCTTCTCCTGTTTCCTATTCTTCTTCATTCCAGAATGGCAGCACAGCTGAAAGGTTTGTTTGAGCTGCACCCTCTACTGGTCATGCATAAATATGCATTTCCTTCAGCCTGAGGCTTGTTCATTTCACTTTTGGTGTGAAAGGGCCTTAACATTGGCCAAAAATAGAACTTTTTGGCACTTTTCCACTGCATGGGACGGCTCGGTGCGGAGCGATATGGCTCACTTTAATAGTACCACCTCGGTGGAGGTTCCAAGAGAGCTGAACTGATACTAAATGTGACCTGTAAACACTGCAGATCACTGATTGGTCAGAGAGAATCGTCACTACCAGCGTCATTGGATTTGAAACACAAGACACCAAACCCGCTAGATTTAAATAGTCAGTAACAGAGCCACCGCAGTATTTGTTTGCGCGACTTTTTTTAAACGACCGTCGCACAGAACTTGAAAAAAGAAATTGCTGTATCGTGGTCAGTAGATGAGGTGCAGACTCGATGGTAGCCATGGAAAAGCGTCATAAGTAACGCAATTAGTTACTTTTTTAGGGAGTGACACAATATTGTAATGGATTACTTTTAAAAGTAACTTTCTCCAGCACTGATACCTCAAAAACAATACCTGGTAAAAAGATGATGGTGGAGATGTCTGTGTTTGGCCTCTCATTGAAGTCCATCATGACTTGGGCTGAGCCTTGACGGCTGTAGCATCGCACACTTGACTTGTAGCTCAGATCTCCGCTCCGGTACACAACAGCAGATATCTGTCCATCATTCTCATTACCCATGTACATAGGATCTCTGAATTGCACCTTGGGCACTAAAAAACAAAAGTCTTATATTTAAACTAGGGCTGTCAAGCAATTAAAAATGTTTAATCTAATTAATTACACGATGTGGCGATTAATTAAACTAACTATAAACTATATTAATTAATCACACATCAAATTTGGCTGAAAAATTTAAAGTCATTATTGTGTTAAATAAGAAAAGCATCAAATCGATATTACAAAGAGTAGCTTTAGAAAGAAATATTACATTTGATTCAACAGAATTTATTACACATAAACTTAGGCCATGAGGGTGAGTGAATGATGACAGAATGACGAGTTGTTGCCCTGCATCATGTTCATCAACTGTCTGAAATGTAAGATGACCTACGTAGGTCTGGGGCTAGGCCGTGCGTTAAATGAGTTTATAATTTTAACGCGTTATTTTTCCCCCATAACTAATGAATTAAAGGGGCTCTCTGTAGGAATGACACCCAGTGTTCAAAATAGGTACTGCAGTCCAAATACAAAATATAGTTTGGCCCGCCCCCTCGTTCAAAGACGTGGGTTGCCAGCTTTTACAGCATATGGTTGCCAGCAACAATAGGTAGTGCAATTGACAATGAAAGCTGAGGAGACTTGCACATTGTATGCTGATGAGTTGATTTATCTGTTTTGATATGCTTTTGCCAATTCCGATTTTCTTTCTAAGAACTATAAATGACAACATATACAAACAAAAATCTACTTTTCTTCAATGCAGAGTTTTATTTTCATAAAAAAAAAAGTAAAAGTCAGTTATAAAATATAAACAGCTCAAATAAATGCAATAGAATAAAGAGAGCTATGAAACTAAGTTTTTCGGGTTAACTGGGTTTTTATTCAGGTAAGAAATACTACAGAAATTAAAGTAATCAAATGTAAAATAACACATTGTGTTATTTTGCATTGGTTACCTTATTTCTGTAGTCTTTATTGCAAATCATTCTTACCATTAAAGTTATAAAAAGTATTCAGTCAAGAGCAGAAAGTGATTTTCTTTGTCTTTTGTTCTTTGATTAACATGACAAACAGCAGCAGGAATATTGGACTGCTGTCCCTTTAAGAGTTTATGAACGGTGTTCAACGGACCCAATACTGTTACACACGACATGGGTTCACTTTCTTAGCTATTAAACGATTCAAAACTGACTGTGTTTATCTGAATACTCGCCAAGATTGCCTGTGCCGCTGGTTTTTACATATTTTTGTATGTATTTGACAGTTTAAGCACAGGAAGGCGCTTATTTTGGTACCTGTGACTCTGTTTGATTTCTGTCTTTGTTTGAGACTGAGCGTGGCTTGTTCACTTCACTAATATAGATCAGTAGTGCGCGCGCTTTCGGTGTGAGCGCGAGACCTGCGGGAATGACTAAAATTTATGCGCAATACAAGCACTACTTAACCGGAGCGAATGAGACGAGAGAGAGAGGAGGCGCCCGCGCGGGTGTGTGTCACTTCACCGTGACAGAGAAGAGAGCGGGAACGCGCAGCTGACGTTATTGCCTGATTCTCTGACCCAGTTTGTTTGCTGGTTTCCATGGCAGCGATAGGCGGTGTTTTCCGCCAACTGGCAACCTGTGATGTCGAAATACTATTGGATAAACTGCAACACACCGTTTCGCACAGACCAAAACAAAAACAGACATTCCAACACGGAACGCACATTTTCAAAGTAGAATATCTGGCAGTAGCATTGTTTTTCTGAGAAACAAGTAGGTGAACTTAGCATGTTTCCTAAATATCTGCAAACATATTAGGGTATTTTTATGCTTTATTAAAGTAAAAATCTTACATAGAGCCCCTTTAAATTAACATGTTAAATCGGCAGCCCTAATTTAAACCCAAATCCTGTTCATCATAATTGACCTTATTATTGTTTTGGCCTTGTCTAAGATAATGTGAATGATTTTGCATATTTTATTTTTTAAGGTTTAGTGTAAGACCACTCACAATCTGAGATGGAGTCATTGATGTAGATGGTAGCTTTTCCTGGTTCTCCCAATATACCGTTCATGGGCATACGGAGAACCAGCTCAAACTTCTCTGGCCCCTCCAGCACTGGCTGTCCCAGGTCATCCAGGATTGTAACCTTGAATGTCTGCATGTTGACGCCCGGGGAAAAGTCCAGGTTCTTACTAATCCCAACATAGTCCACACCAGCTGTGTTAAAGGTTTGCAGAAAGTTAGTAGGTCAATGGAGAAACAAATTAAGAAAGTGACAAAAGAACAATTTCTGCTCACAGGTAAATTAACAGTTGGAATATAAATGCCTCTTTCAGTATCACAGGACTACAGGAATGACCAACCTTTTTATCCCAAATAAAGCAAAACAAATAAAGTATACTGATATTAGACTGGTAAAACAATACATTTGTGGTTAACAGTGTTGGGTGTGATTAATTACTAAGTAATTTAATTACTTTTCCATTGTAAAAGTAGAGTAAGGGATTACTCTTAATTTTTCTGTAATTTAATAACAGTTACTTCTTATATTATTTCATTAAATACTGTATGGACTATACAACAATTCTATATAAAACTATATTGGATTTAACATCAAATTTTAATGTTAAAATGTATGTATTTAATGTAACCTTCTCCCTTTACACACTTTGGTCAGTTCAAGAATAATTTATGCAATTTTGAAAGAATCAAAAGTGTCTGTCCTTGTATTGTTTACCTGGTCGAGGTTGATATGGGATTTAGAAAGTAATTAGTAATAAGTAATGGAATACTAAAAAGTATATAGAGAGAGAGAGTAATTAGTACAGTAATATAATTAGACTGTTGAAGATGTAATTAGTAGCTAGTAATTAATTACTTTTTTAGGATAACTTTGGTTAAACTTTGGATTTTTGACTTGCTATACAATACATTATTTTGGCTGAAATAAAATTATTTTATTTACAAATATCATATACAGTAGGTAAATTAATTGCTATGTACTTTAAGTCCTTTAATTAATCATTCTTGTAGCAGAAATGCCATAATGTACGTCTGCATTTTCAAAGAAATTATCTTAATAAAAATTCTTAGATAATAGTGATTATTAAGAGTAAAATAATAATAAAAAATGAATAGTTAAAGTGTATTTTGTAGTAATCCATTTTTGTTGATGTTTTAATCATAACTCACAAAAATGTTTATTTAAAAATGTATTTACACACACACATACATACATATATTATANATATATATATATATATATATACACATACAGTATATAAAATGTAATTGATTTTTTCTATGTGTTTTTTCTATGGCCCTGTCCCAAATGGCACACTTCCAAGTGCACTTTCGTTCTTGTGGACTTACAATGGCCACTGCGTGCTTGGTCCGTTAAGTCCACAAGACCGTAGGGTGTCCCATTCGTCATTTGAGCGCTCCCTTTGCGGCTGCTATGCGCCCTCGATGCGCACTTCTGCTGAGCCCACAAGACTGTGAGCTACGCAGAGGATTTTACCCGGCAGTCAAAGCGGCATTACGTCGTGAAAGTGCGGACTCAGAGGAAGACCGTAAGGGTTTAGGGTGCCATTTGGGACAGGGCCATTGTGTGCCATTGTTTGAATGAGCTGCCACTGCTGTGGTTACATGCTGGTCTAATATTGTGGTGATTGTGACTGATTTCAAATTCAATGACAAGCAGTAAATAAAATGAACTGTTTGAACAAAACTGTCCAGAATGAGCTACAATGTGAGCCAGATCAGACAATTGATAGAGTAAATCGAGTAAATTGTGTAAGGAAAACCATCATGTTAGATAGAGGAGCTGGAGACCTTGTCAGTAAGAGTGAGTAGGGCTCTCGTCTTCTGGCGCTGTCTATTTTGTGTCTATAGTCTATAGTGTCTATAGTGTTGTAAAGCCTGTGGGGCGTGTAATGGCATATTATTGACTCATGGTGTGGATTATTCGAAATACAAGCTCGACAATGTAGTATATTAACCGAGCATGTTGACAGAAATTATATATGAAAGCTTTCCTGTAGCTCAGTGGTTAGAGCATGGCACTAGCAATGCCAAGGTCATGGGTTCGATCCCAGGGATTGCACATACTCCGATACAAATGTATAGTATAATGCAATGTAAGTCGCTTTGGATAAAAGCGTCTGCCAAATGCATAAATGCAAATGTAAAGCGTCTGCAAATATAAGAAATGCCATATGTGTCTGTCTGATACATACCTTCGGCTGAAACAGGGTCAGTCTTTCGAGACCGTACTGTGACCGTTCCAGTTTTGGAAAGATCACTTCCTGTTCTCCAAACCCGGACTTCAACATAACCGTCACTCTCATCTACATGGTACTCCATTTCTCCAAAATAAAAGACTGGCGCTGTTAGACAATAAAGATAGATGTTTTATGGAAGGAACAATCTAGATATAAGCATGATCACCACATGAGTAATGTCATAACATAAAAGAAAATATCTAGAAGAACAGTTATTGTTCATTTTATGAATGTCAATAGGGTCCACAACAACACTGGTCCCCTATGACTTTAATTATTACGACAAAGAAATCCACATATATTTTGAGTTCCACAAAAGAAAGAAAGTCACTCAGGTTTATATTGAGGGTGAGTAAATGATGACAGAATTTTTTTGGGTGAAGAACTATCCCTTTAAGAATGAGGAGCTGGGGTAGCTTTGACAATGTGGAGACAGACGGGCTAGCATGGACCTGTCTTTCTGCAATTAACACTTTACCCATCTTAGAATCCAGTGCCAAATCTTTGTTCATAGCTCGCTAACACCCTATCTGCTGGTGAAAGGTCTATGTCACACTCAGCTTCCAAATGTGTTTTCTTGGAACACACAGTTTCATGTACTGAATCTGATTGAGGGTAAGACATTGAGGGTGTTGAAGGAGTTTAAGCTGCTATATGTCCACGGTAGGAAGCGCATCTAAGCCCAAGGAAAATAAACTAATTGTGTGATGAAACTATTTTCCTCTCGTTTTATTCTTGTGTGGCATGGATGTCTCACAGGCGACGTGATAAAAAAACAGCAAGCTCATTTTTACCCCTAAACCAACACTGAACTGTTGACGCATTAGGATGGAATGCACTGAGGAGGTCATGGAAAGTGTTTGGAGATGGGTTTTTTTTTGTTTTTTCATTAAAAACTTAAAGGGTTAGTTCACCTAAAAATGAAAATTATATCATTAGTTACCCTCATGTCGTTCCACACCTATAAGGCTTTCGTTCATCTTCGGAACACAAATTAAGATATTTTTTATGAAATCCGATGGCTCAGTGAGGCCTGCATTGACAGCAAGTTAATTAACACTTTCAAACATATTTAAAACAGTTAATGTGAGTACAGTGGTTCAACCTTAATGTTATGAAGCGATGAGAATACTTTTTGTGCACCAAAAAAACTAAATAATAACTTTATTCAACAATATCTAGTGATGGGCGATTTCAAAACACCGCTTCATAAAGCTTCGAAGCTTTACAAGTATTTTGTTTCGAATCAGTGGTTTGCGTATCAAACTGCCAAAGTCATGGCCCCCAGAGGTGAACCATTGAAATTTGGAAACACTTATGATGTAACGATGTTTACTGAAATCACGTGACTTTGGCAGTTTGATACACTCTCCTACCTTTCTGGGCGTTTGAAAGTGTAAATTAACTTGCTGTCAATGCAGGCCTTACTGAGCCATCAGATTTTATCAAAAATATCTTACGAAGATCTTACAGGTTTGTAACGACATGAGGGTAATTAATGACAGAATCTTCATTTTTGGGTGAACTAACCCTTTAAAATAGAACCACATTTGAGCTTTTATTAGGGCCCATCATAGAAAGATTTTATCTCTCACTGAAGAGTTATTCAAGCTCCAACAACTCCTACATTATTAGGAAATACTGACAGGGACACAGTAAAATTTTGAGTGACAGAAATAGCTCACTGAATTAAAATTCTGTCAAATATCCCATGCCACAAGTTTGACATCTGAATGCACGTCTTTTGATTGATCACTAAGTGATGCGTCCGAAAGAACTGAATGTGATCGTAAATGAACAGAGCAGCTTGGACATTCTGCAAAATATTTTCTTGAGAATGAAAGAAAATCACACAGGTTTGGAATAACATGAAGGCAAATAAATATGACAGAAATACATTTTTGGTTTAAAAAAAAAAAAAACCCTCAATAATTAATAATACTCCAAATGATTTCTGAATGATCATGTGTGTCATGTTCCCAGTCATTCCCGGACTACATTTCCCACAATCCTCCCTGGCAATCACCTGCACTCACTTCACCAATCAGTAATCACCACACCCAGCTGCAGCACATTATCTGGACTATTTAAGCCACTCACATCCTGTCATACTTGGCGAGGTTTTGTTTACTCTTGTGACAATCCCAAGGGTTACTTACCCTGTCTGTCTGCCTGTTTCTGATCCTGTCTGTTTCCCGGTTATGATACTCTGCCGCCTGCCCTTGGACTGTTTATTGTGTTTCTTGGTTTTTATGAATGATATCTGCCTGTCCCAATTCCCTGCCTGTTCAACGATCACGATTCTGCCTGCTCTCTGCCATACCTGTTTGCCACTGTTTGACCCTTGCCTGTTTAACTACGAACTCTGTTTAATGAAAGCCTGCAGATGGATCTTACCCTAAATCCCGCCTCGTTACAATGTGACACTGAACACTAGCAATGGCTGCTGAAAATTTAACCTTGCCATTACAGAAATAATTTACATTTAATTATTTTAGATTTTTCCTGTATTTTTGATCGAATAAATGCAGCTTAGGTAAGCATAAGAGACTTTTATAAACATAAAAAAAAATTAAAATGACCCTGAAAACTTTTGTACAGTAGTTTAAGTGGTGCTTTTCTATTCCAAACTTGCTAACACTGATTGCTAAAGTATGAGCAATAGTAATAATTTTGTTTCATATTTCCTTTTTAATGTGCTGAAACTACTAAATTAACAACTTGCATTAATGATCAAAGGCTAAACTCAAACTCACAAAAAAGTTGACATGCTTCACCTGAAATAAAATGCACATAACAACCATGTGAAGTTGTGCAGAAGCTCTCAGGGGGCTATCTGTCTTTAGGCACTGCCTAGAGGTTTTGTCCAAGGGCGAAAATTGCGTATGATGTGAAAATCCCATTATAAAATGTACACTTCAGAAAAACAGAGAGGCAGTTATCTCCAGCTTTATCTAGGTCTTGGAGACACATTAAATATAATTGCATGATGTGCCTTGGCACTGCCAGAGCCTGTCCCTGCAGAGTACTGTGGGCGATCGGAAGGTGATATAAAATGAGTGCTTTGGTTTTGCTTGTTGTGTGGGTATGCTTTAGTGTGTCTCACTGCTCCCACAATCAGATATGGTTCATTTGTAAAAAGGACAAACAGTGAGCTTCAAAGCACGACAGTCCATTAACTGAAAGGCAAACCATTGGCTCCTACACGACCCAAACCCAAACTCAGGCGCTTCACTGAGTGGATTAGGTTACCCATGTGGCAGTCTGCCATGGTGATAGTGGGCTAAATTTGAACTACTAAGGGTTTCTTTTCTTTAAAGGTTCTGCAGTTAGGTACGCTAATGCATTATCTTTCCAAAACTTGAATGATCTGGCCTGTCCACTATAGTACGCTATAGGATGTATTTTACATCCTGACTATCTCTGACTGTAGGGGAAATGTTCATAATATCACTAAAACACTAGTTCATAAAAAATATTGTGATGGTAAGCAATGGCAAAGCAACCAAACAGGTGCTGCACTTTACCATCTAACGGGGGACCAAAGACATTTTGTTTATTCACCATTCTATGCCCATTTCCACACTAGTTAAACTGTACAAGCTAAATGAGCAGTTTAAGTGGTTTTTTTGCTAGTTTCTGTCAGGGTTCTGTCACTTCTGTCTAGTTTTTTTCTTGGTTTTGTGACAGAGCTCTGACACTCCCGTTTTTGTCCTGTCTTTGTCTTTGTCTCTCGTCTGCGTGTCTTGTTTCATGTTGGGAGTGTGGCGTTCGGATCCCGGCACTCATGTCTAGTTCAATTTCAGTTTCGTGTCGGGATTCCAACACTCACGCTCCCTGTCCTGTCTTTATTGTGAGTGCACAGTTGAGTGTACTTTCACTTGCCGTGCGTTCTTGTCTCGTGTTTTGTTAAGTGCCTGGTCAGTTCTTATTGGCCAGGCGCTCTTGTAATGTCATGTTTTGTGTAGCACGCGATTTGTTTCCACCTGCCGCGTGCTTTCATGTTGTGTTTTTGTCTTGTGCTGTGTAGCACGCAGTCTGTGTTTCACGGGCCTGCCTGCTCTCATGTTGTCTTGTTTTGTTTAAACATGTGGCTTATGGGTTCTCTCATTAGCTGCATGTTCATGTCTCGCTTAGTGCTTGTGTTTTTATGTTTGGTGTGAGCACATGGCTTGTCATGTGTTTCTTTGTGCCATGTGCTCTCATGTCTATTGTCTTGACCCCGCCCATCTCGTTACCTCATTATTAGTTAATTTGCCCCACCTGTCCTCCCTCATTACCTGCCTTGTTTGCTCTCCTATTTATTCTCCTTGTGTTTGCAGTCCTGTGCTGTTTCGATTTCGTATATTCCCTTGTGTTTTCTCTTGTCAAGTCAAGCTTAGTCTAGTCTTGTTTCCCCCCCTTTGGATAGTTTTTGTTGTGTTTTGTTTTACTTTTATTATTAAATAAAGCCCTTCAAACCTGCATTATTGAGTCCTCGCTCCTTCCCTCACCAAAACCTGACAGTTTCAGCGTGACGCAGTTGTCCTGTGCCACGTTGTTTAAATAGCAAATGCATTTGTGCCCATTTGTGCACCCATGGGCGTGCTTGTCTGAAAACGGGGTGTGTTTAGGCGCATTGTTGGTGCGTTGCTATTTTGAGGCAACTGAAATAGACTGCGGCATTGACCAACTGAAACCTGGTCTAAAGTCAATGGCACAATATATTATATGTATTTATATTTTGTTATTTAAAGAGTGCGAATAGGCGGGTACACAACGTGCATACACTCTGCTTATTACACACACAAACATGCCAAATCTAAAAAATAAAAGGATTACAATGTAAAAGAATATAATTGTATGCATAAAATAAAAATGGGAAATAAAAATTTGGTGGAATCCAGTGGAAACTTGTCCCGTAGATGGTATGATCTAACCTTTAACCACTTTAACCTCTGTGCACAAGCAGATCTGTTTCCTCACTAGAGAATTGTTCAGTTTTTCTGCTTGCAAATTCCGCCATGTAAATAGCAAATGCGCAATGGCGCAAGCGCAACTGGCTTTTTAAAGGGAATGGGAGATGAGACTGTGACTGGTTTATTGCACGTTACGCCCAAAACGCACCCATTACTCATTAAGAGAATAGGGACAACCCTCTTAGACCATGCGCCAGGCGCACCAACCATTTTTCCCGTCATTTAACAAGCAAAAGTGGATTCGGACATGCCCCAAGTGCACTTGCGCCGTGCGCTTTAGACCATGCGCTTAGATGGTTAAAATAGGGCCCATAATTTTTCTTGCACTTCAAAAGTTCACTGTTGTTCCCCATATAACCATATAAGGGGATGGTATCCCCCTTGTTGAAAAAAAATGACAAAAAGCATTCCCTCTGTAATGCCATCATCCCACTTTGCCATCCCCTTTAGATTAACAGTTATGTATTATGTAAAACTTATGTAAACGGAATTTTAAAATTCTCTGTATGATAATTAAACTATAAATAACAGCGATTTAAATTTTATGTATGATAATTAACAAACTATAAATAACAGTGACTGACTAATCAGAACTCAGTATTGTAACGCGCTGCGCACATACAAGCAAACTTTCGTCATTTTTTGCGCTTGATCAAAAGGATTAGGAGAACGGTTCAAGCGCATCTTTTAACATTCTTTAAAAAGAAGAGAACAGAAGGTATGATATTACTTTGATTAGTGTTTTAAAAACATCCCCCTGACACATTAGAACGAATTATGAACATAGCTAAAGTGCATTGATGCCGTAAGGGATTGTTATCAAGGTGAATTATTGACAGTTAATGTGTCAATCAAATAATTTGTTCAAAAACAAGAATTAAATAAACAACTTTAAATATATCTATTAATTTGCCCATATAAAAAGTGATTCATTTATATACATTTTTATGTTTGAATTATTAAATTAATTAATTGATTCTTCGTTTTATTTTTAAGTGGCACTCCTGGTCCTCCATAAAAAATAGGCATTATTCATTAAATAATTTATATCATTGTAGTATTAGAGTGACCACCAGACACTCTCTCTCTCTCTCTCTCTCTCTCTCTCTCAAACACAAACTCACACACACACACACGTTTGTTTTTGTGAATTGTGGGGACATTCCACAGGCGTAATGGTTTTTATACTGTACAAACTGTATTTTCTATCGCCCTACACTACCACTATCCCTAAACCTAACCATCAGAGGAAACTGTACACATTTTTACTTTCTCAAAAAAAAAAACATTCTGTATGATTTATAAGCCTTTTGAAAAATGGGGATATGGGGTGATGTCCTCATAAGTCACTCTCTCCTTGTAATACCTATGTCATACCCATGTCATTATACAAATTTGTGTCCTGATGTGTCACAAAAACACGCACACAGGTTTGTTTCACTATCTTAGTTAGTACATTGCATAGACTTCCACTGAATTTATATCAGGTCAATGATATTTTCTATCCCCCTATACTACCCCTACTCCTAAACTTACCCATCACAGAAACATGTGCACATCATTAGATTTAAATAAAAACCTCTTTTGGCTGAGATAAAACTAGTGAGGACCAGTCAATGTTCTCATGGATGGTTCATGCAGTTTTAAACAGCAGAGTACGAACAGAGCCCATCATTTTTTATTAAATAAAATAAATAAACACACGTTCATGTAGCTAGCATGTGTGCATTATCACCTCGGTGAAGATGGTCACGCAGGTTGTTTACACATGTAACTCGTGGCCACGAGAAAAATATATCGTTCCCTCAACATATGATCTCGAGGCCACGACTTTACATCGCGTGGCCACGACATAAGGATGTCGTTACCTCGACAAAACTAAGTGAACCGAACATGTCCCCTCCCGGTCACCGTACTAACTGTCCAATGACAGTGAGTGTTACAAGTGAGAGAGGGTTGGCTCTTCAAATTGAGGCGAAAGTTGATTGGTTGCTCCCACGTGTGTACTGTCCAATGGCATTTTACCACTCGATTGACAAATGGATAAAGAAAAGCATTTGGTAAATAGAGAAAGAAAAGCATTTGCCAAATTCTTTTTAAAAAAGCGATTTAAATGCGCATTTAAAATGATTTACTAATGTACTTTTTATTGTTTTACTGATCTACTTTTTAAAAAATGAATTAAATAACCCATTTCAAATTTGTCTATTTATTTATACATACAAAAAATATTTTTTTAATTTATTGTTTTATTGTTTTATTAAACTACATTTAAAAACAGGAATTAAATAAACAACTTTAAATATATCTATTAATTTGCCCATATAAAAAGTGATTAATTTATATACATTTTTATGTTTGAATTATTAAATTAATTAATTGATTCTTCATTTTATTTTTATGTGTCACTCCTGGTCCTCCATAATTTTTCTACTCTTTAAACCAGTAAATAAAACTGTTTAAGGTACCACAATTTGATTAAGCCAGCTGAACATTTTAAATGCAGCAAGTCAACATAAAATTGTGAGTCTTGACCTGGTATAGTGTGACACCTGTTTGGTTGCTTTGTTGTTGATGTTGTTTTTTCCCCTATTAATATGAGTTTTAATTAATTTTTTCCTGGTTGAGTATATATTTTTAAATACTGTTCTGGCTTCTGGGTGGAAATTACATTTTAATGTAATGCAAAATTTGAAACTAGTAAGTATAAGCTCCCAGTTTCCTTATGTATTAGCTGCTAAATTGGTCAGTTATTATCCAGATGAAGAATTATGCATAATAAATAATTTCTGGTAGCTTACATACACTGTATATTAAAAAAACACTTGAATATTTTGTTAATTTATATAGTAATTGTCTTAGAATGTTTTAGCATTAGAGTGAAAAAATAATTAATATATGTATGTATATATGTATAGCACAACGTACATCTGATTTAAACACTTGGCATTAGCCTGGGGAGAGAGACAGAATGTACCCTGGGAGTCTGGTGTGTGGTTCACACATCTACACACAGACACGTTTGTGAACTTTCCTTAGCATTCCCACAGAGCGACAGCATTTATAAAAAGCAAAGACCTCTGGGTGGAAGAAAATGGCAGAACACATTAACACAGTGCTAAGTGTTTTTCAGTGAGAATACATTGTACACCTTTTCCACAAGAGCTCTCAAGTGAGTCTGAATTGATTTACAGTAATTTTCTTGAGAAAAGCACCAGGACAGGTAATTTTCTTGCAAATAAAAAGCTCCAGGACAGGTCATTTTATTGCATGTAATGTGTACCAAATGAAAGAGTTTTTTAAATTCTCAAAAGTCAAAAGTAATTTAAATTTAAATATTTAGTATTTAGTATTTAAATTTAAATACCCGATGAATGTCGCATGACCAAATTTTGTATAACTTTTTTTAATAACTTGTAATTTAAAATTATTAAAACATTTTCCATAGAGCATCTTTCTTTATTCATCTTTCTTCTTTCATGAAGCAAATCTTTTTTCAAATAATGTACAACCAGGAATCAACAAATGGTTGAGGAAAGAAACGTGACCTAACAAGATTCCCTCAATCACTAACTTCACCACAGGACATCTGCCTCGTCTCCTCCAGGCTGACAGAGAATCGGAAGACTGAATCTTAATAATAGGCTCCAGACAGACAGCCACCTACACTCATTTTGCTCTCTCCGGATACTCCCTTCCAACTTCTCTCTCCAAGTGGTCCATAATCATAGCTTTATTAGCCCAACACACATTCACTGCCTGACATCAAGCAGTATATTACTGAGCCTGATCCTTAAGTACAAGTATCCTCTTGTTTTACATTTACAATAACTCACGCACAGGTCTTTCTCTACGCTTACGAGAGTGTTTTTTGTTGTATCCAGCGGCAATTACTGCAACGTGCGAGAACACATCCCCACCACACTCATTATCAACACGCAGATTTTCTAAATGTCATGTTGCCAGCTGATTTTTATTACCAATACAATTACAGAAGGATGGTGACGACCAAATACAAGAATAGTAAAATCATAAAAGGTCTGTTTAAAGGCCCGTTCACACCAAGAACGATAACTATAAAGATATTGGCGTCCATACCAGTGGGCGATATTGTTCTGTTTATTCTAAGTGCATGCTTGTCTGTCACTTTAAATGCTCAAGCTTGTTACAGCAGGATGTATTCTGATTGGCTGTCAATGTTTTTATCGTTCATCAGCTGGATAAAATCATTCTGAAAGTGATTCCAATGATATCGTTCCTCAGTGTCGTTATGGTTATAGCTGTGGTGTGAACTCTGCTATTCTTTATTATTGAGAACAATTTTTAGAACTATATCTTTAGGGCCCAATCCCTGAAAGGGATCCCTGTCCTGCATTATTGTTTTCCTTGGGTAATTTTTTTTCTAACTTTCTGGCACTTTTGATTCCCTTAACATGTTTAAAAACTCTTGAACCTTTTCACACATGTAGGAATCGCCAGCCATCAGGGCCGGGCACAAGTTGTCACAGGGGGCCGTGGGGGGGCTCTGTGGCACACCCTTTTTCACCTACAATAACCAAACTTCATACAGTTATTATAGATCTCATCGGGCCGAACAACTTTCGCACTAAGTCATACGGCATCCCAACAGGATGTCGGCTATTTAGGGTTGTTTGAAAAACGCATGCTCTGGAATTTGATATACTCCTACTAGGGAATTCATCCGATCACCAACAAACTCAGTCAGCATGAAGTCAAGACATTGAGATGCTAAATTGTGGATGGATATTGGATATTTCAAACGGTTTGGCCATGGCGAGGCAACATATTTATGGTAAAAAAAAAGAAAAAAGGAAGTGTGTTATAACTTCTGCAAACATTGACTGATTTTGATGAAACTTCTGTGTTCATTGTAGGAGGCCGATCACATGGATGTGACTATGCGCCACCAACTGGCAAAAGGAAGTGTGTCACTTTCAATATGCTTTGAAATCGCCTCCTTATTTTTACCCAATTCGTTTCAAACTTCATCAGAATAATGTTGATTGTTAATTGATTGATTGATTGATAATGTCAAGACATGGCAGATATCTTAAATGATGTTGCCATGGAAACACGTCAAACTTTTATAATATTCTTGGGTATTTTTGAGGCTCTTAAAATGGCATGCCTAAAATTGCATGAATTGCATTCTTTCATTAGCTCCAACCAACAGGAAGACAGATATTTTGGTTTGAATGTGTATTTTTTGAATAATCAGGCAATGTGTTTTTAAGTACTCCTTGTAGGAGATTCATGCAATCGCCACCAAACTCGGTCAACATGAAACAAAGACACTGAAGATAAATTGCGAACTAAACTAAATTGTGAACGATAATAGGATATCTTCTACAGTGTTGCAATGGCGAGGGATTAAAGTAATGACAAAAAAGGGAAACAGGAAGTGTCTCATATTGTGTAAAATCATTTTTTGATTTAAATTAAAATAAGACTGTATTTTGCCCGCCATGCACATATTTTCTTAAGCCACCGGGGTGGCGGTGGTGCGAGGGCTTGAGCCCATCATCGCTGCTTGCAGCTATATTTATCACTGTCTTTATAGTTATTGTCCTTGGTGTGAACGGGCTTTAAGAGTTAGGTTCAACGTTAAAAGTAAAAAACAGAAAATACCCTTTTCTCAGTATAAGCTCAGTATAAAAACAACAGAAATCAATAGAAAGTCCCAAGAGTAAAACAAACCTGTGTGTGAAACTCAGTACAGACAGAGTAGAGTAGTAGTACTGAAACTAAAGCCTGTAAGAGAGGTCTGTCAATCTATCTATCTGTCGCCCTACCATCCATCCATCCATCCATCCATCTATCTATCTATCTAAAAAACATAGTAAAGTCCAGTCTAAGCAGACTATTTTTACCCAGTGTTGCTGCTATCTGTGCGTGCTCTGAGTACTCTAAGTAGGTGGCACTCAATAAGCTGACACGGTGCTGTCTTTTCTAAAAACAGTCGATCAGGTTTCAGGTGTATGCGTCATTTGCAAAGACGAACGAGCACTCCTGTCAGACAGTAGCTCCAGGCGATGTTTTCTGTCTTTTTTTTTTCTCCTTCTTGCTGAAATTCTTGACATCAGCCAAGAATCTGGACTGGAAAACAAGATAACAATGAAGATGCAAACAAAGCCAGTTTCTACAAGGCAGTGCTGTCCTCCACCCTGTGTTTTTATACTTGACAAATCACCCGTAAGAAATAGGATCAACCTGCAAACTGATATGCGTACGAGGCCTCCAATTGTCATTTACTTCACCTTGAAAAGCAAGAGCTGAGGTAAAACTGAAAAAAAGAGCTAAACAAAATATCTTTTGTCCTATTTCTGTTAGCTCAAAAATATATCTATCTATCTATCTGCAAACATAGTCAACTATTATCAACTAAAAATCAAAAAAGCAGCTTTAATGAAACGGTCACCATTTCAGCCACTTGATCTCTCACACTACCCCAAATGCTTCCTGTCAATGTTTCACTTTCCTTACATTTGGAATGGCTTGGTGACATTCTGGACAGAGTTACAGATTGAAAAAGATTCTCGACCCTCATAAAACTCCTGACAGAGACATCAACAGGGCACCACAGTGGTGCTGACGCCTCCAGAGCTGACCCTGGAGTCTCAAACGCGACGTTTCGACATGCAGTGGTTTAAATTACATCGCAACGACCAACTGTTGGGAATTTCAGGCATGTAACCTTTGTCCTCTAAAAAGAAGGGCACTTTAAACAACATAAAATGTTGCCATAAATAGTAATAAAATAAGTCTTATCCACGATTCAATTGCCAAGAGATATGGAAGCTTTAATCCATAAGCTGTCCATCATCTGATTTCCCTGCTGTTTTGTTTTCCATGAGATTTTTTAATGAAAGATTTGCTTGTATAAACCAAATTACTTCAAACACTGTTATACATCAAACACACAAACTGAATAAATTTAATTTGCCGAAGTTTTTTCTTCTGGCTTGTGTGTGTGTGCGTGCGTAAATGCAAATAGACTTCAGACCTCCCACAAACTTGAGGGCTCGTTTTTCACAGCAGAATCTAAGTTTCATGTAGGTAGAAATTAAAAATCAGCGGTTTTTGTTGGATCTTTTACTTCCAGTCTACCCTGTCTGTGCAGGATAAGCATCGGTCTCAAGAGATAGCCGGGCAGCTGTGAGAGGAGGGGAGGCCCGGAGGTGTTGCTGAACAAAGAGGCACCGTGGGGAGATATGATACAGAACAGCACCTGTAACTACGCCTGGAGATGAGCGATAAGGTGCTTTCTGGGGCACAGATGCACATGTGCACACAAGTGAACACTGCTTTCTACCTAATACTGGATAGTCCTGCTTTTGATGCACATTTAATGCCATATTAAATCAAACTGAACTGTAAGGATAAAATATACATGACAGGATCTGTTATTTATGGGTTTTTTTTAACATTAAAAACTACTCATTTCTAAACGTTCCATAGTTATAAAAAAGGAAATGATGCCATTTTCAATACACTCTTATGTTGCTCACCCAATGTCAGTTCAAAAGTCTGACAATTTAATGATAATTCCCATTGTATGAAAAAGAAAATATGCACGTTTAGATGATAGTGAGTGTATGATAACAGAATTTATTATTATTATTATTTATTTTATTGTTATTTTATTATAAAATTTTTTTTTTAAATATTCAAACATTAAAATTAAAATATTTATAATTAAATTTAAATTTCCCCACAATTTCTTTTTTCCAAGCACAGCTTCACTCTGAAAGGTTCAGACAGGCTCTTTCAAGCACCATAAAGAAAAAAAGAAATCCAAAACACCATATTGGAATAATAACTATCTCTCTACAGACAAAATAATCCATTCTCCCCACTTTAAGACGAGGCTGCACCATTCTTTGCTTTAATACTTCAGGAATTATGGCTGGAAAATCGTTTCAAGGTTTGCTGTGGTGTTCAATAAATCCTATGAATTTAGATTAAACATTCAGTGTGATCTTGCCTTCAAAATTTCTGTGCTAGATCGCTACAGGACTGTGTCAAAACAAAGCCTCCGACAGCTTCCCAGATTGCTGCCTCAAATGGAAGCACCTGTCAAGAAAATGTTTTCAACCTGCAAGTACCCCAAAGATTTAAAAGAATAGTTTGTTTTATAAGATGCCCTGCCAAAAAAACTTCAGAGAGCTCATAAATATTTTAAGATAATTAAAAAATGCTCCAGTCTTTGTGTGCATTGCTTAAACAGTGCAAAACACTACTGATTAAGTGAAATCCCACTCAAAAGGTCCTGCACCTGTTACAAACTCTTGCGAATATATTTTCCATGTACTGCAGAACTTAATCCCACTGGATAATTTGTTTATTTTTTTAATGCCTCTGATCATGAACCTCAAACTATGCTCTCTTGGTAAAACAATATTACGAAACTGAAATATAAACAGCAAGCATGCCAAACACATCCAACACAGTGAAGCATCTCACCATCATCTGCATCAGGCAAGATGGTCACTCTGGTGGTGGGGAACTCCTGACCCAGACGGCCGCCCATGGGCATGCTAAGGGTGACATTAAAGCTTTCCTCTGCCTCATAGAGTGAGTCATCGATGACCACCACATGGCAGTGCTTCTCAGTCTGGCCCTTATCGAAACGCAGCACGCTGTGGTGTTCCTCAGGTCGGGAAATGTAGTCAGAATAGGAAAGCACAGTAGTGGGAACAGTGCCCTTGGCTGTACCTGCACGGAAGAGGATAAAGGGAAGATTAGAGGAAGTTTTGAGCATTCAAACTCACAGGTTTATTCAGGAATAAATGCCAATTTAAAGTCTAAACATGTAGTTGAAGAAATCGGAGGAGCTTGAAAGTTCACGAAGTTTGATTTGGTTAGTAAGGAATGGAAATACCTTTAAGTAAAATTTCATTGAGTTCCAGTCATAATTCACCTTGTTGTGTGAAGCAGACCACCATTAGCTCTTGACTGACATCTCCAGATCTTCGCACAGGAATCAGAAGTTCTCCAATATCTTCCTCAATCGAGTATGTAGCCAACGGGATGAACACTGTGGATTCTAAGGCAAAAAGCAATCATCACATTTAATATAAATTCACATAAAAAAACTTTATAGACAAAGAAAGAAAAGAGTTACTGAAATCATCATTCTGTGAGGAGCTTCATGGGTCCAGGTGGATTGAGTTATATTTCAGACTTGTCAAAGCTTGACATTTATGTCCTCAAACAGACACCAAAGTTTCTAACCTTTTAAAAATGTATGTGTAACTTTAGTTTCTGTTTCTGTATTTTTAATGCGGGATTGATCTCTCGCAGCTGCTGTCAAAAGGTTCAGAATTTTATAATAATTTGACAGACCCAAGATAAGTAATTGTAGTGGGAGAGATACAAATGAAAACTCTTTATCAGAAGAGTTGGGAATGGATAAAACAATAAGAGGAATATGAGTAGCACTGAAAAAAACACAGAAGACAGCATGAAAGTTAATACTATGGTGTGTTAAGCTCTATGTATTTGTGGGTTAAAACTTTTGCCAACTTCACGGTCACCATTTCAAATAAATTAATCCCCTTTATCCGTATAAGACTTGACTTTCAGGGAGTATTGGAACAATGGCTAAACAGCTCTCTAAGGACACATACTGGGTTTTCTTTCAGAAAAAGACATTAAAAACTTGATTATGCTTTGTTCAAATCTGCATGAAGCTTTCTTTGCACTTAGAGGCAGAAGATAATTAAATGAGATTTAACCTTTCAGACTGTGGCTTTAAGTTGCTTTTATGTCCTTGTGCAAGGGAATAACACAGGCTTATCACTGTAATTTATAAATGTCAAATGAGCATTATGTACCCTGTTCCATCACTCCATATCCAACATATCCAACTAGACTATGTGATGTTATCCTCTTAATTAAACACTGAAATAAAGATTGAGAAGATCGAATCTTGATCTCTGATGAATGTTACTTAAAAAGGAGCATTTGCTGGAGCAATATATATATATATATACACACACACATACATACATATATACATACAGTGCACAGCATAAATGAGTACACCCCCTCTGAAATGTATTTTCTTTATGATCACTAATACAATTCATGGAAAGATGGCAAAACTAAAATGTATTAAACATATACATAATAAAAACTGAGAAATATATGTCATTAATAGCCATAAAATAAGTAAATTAGCCAATTTTGTTTAAATTAAGTATTGCAGAAATGAGTACACCGTAGATTTAATTCAACAAACGTAGGGTACAACGGGGCTAAAGGCAAAAAAATGTGCTTTTCACTACTCTCAAAGTGTATGATTGCAGGAAAAATATATATGTTTGTATTGAACATTGATGGAGCAGATTTTGTGTGAAAATAAATAAAAAAAGTGGTTAATTTTGTTTAAAAATCTTATAAATGTATGAGGTGGTGAGGGGGGGCTTTTACCCCACACATGGGGTAAAAGGCACACAGTATTCATGCAAATACTTTAGCTAAAATAATATGTTTTTAATAATGGCCAGGTTAATACTCGTCAAAAGAAACACTTTAGCAATGTTTGTACTATTTTCTGTTTATTTTGATAAATAAAAGAATTCATTTTTATAAATATACTGTCATTAAAATAGGCCTATGTTAATATAAAAATATATTTTAAAAAATACAGAAACAAAATTACTTTAAAAAGTAAAGATTCTGAAAGCACTGAAGGAGATCCCATAATATTTATTATAGATTTATAGTAGTAACAATAAATAATATTTTATTATATGATTAATATAATATTTTTAAATATGATTGTTTCATTATAAATATGGGTATTATCGCTAAGATGGATACCCAATTTGATATATGATATTTGCCATCTGAATCTAACCATGTCATATAAACAAATGGAAAAGTCAACAAACTATGTATTATCATGTTAAATATGGTGCCTTTTGCCCCAACAGCAGGGGCGCCTTTTACCCCAAATGTCATACTTTTACTTTTATCACCCAGCCAGCGCAATTGGTGCTGGGTGATTGTGGCCTCAATACTCTTGCAGCCTGTTCTCCTCAGGATCTCAGTGTGAGGCACTCTGTCACACCAAGTGATTCCCAGGATGCGCTGGAGGCAGCAGATGTGGAAGTGTTCCAGGAACTTGTTGTGGCGGCTGTAAGTAACCCATGCTTCACAGCTGTAGAGGAGGGTGGTGATGCAGACTGCTTGGTAGACGCATATTTTTGTGTTGAGATGAAGGTTCTTGTTCTGAAAGACCCACCGCCGGAGTCTCCCAAAGGCAGCTGATGCTTGTTTGATTCTGTTCTGGACCTCATTGTCAATGCTATTGTTTTCAGAGATAATACTCCCCAGGTATTTGAATGAAGGCACAATTGATAGTTTTTCATCTACAACATAGAAGATGGGTGGTGCGGGTGGGATGTTGGTACTCCACTGGCAGATTACCACTGTTTTGGCGGTATTGATGGTCAGCCCCATCCTGCTATATGCCCTCACTGCTGCATCTAGGACAGACTGGAGGTCTTGTGGAGAGTGAGATACGAGAGCACAGTCAAATGCATACTGCAGCTCAAGTATCCTCACTCTGTGCAGTTTGGTGGTTGATTGCAATCTCCTGATATTAAAGAGGTTACCATCCAGCCTGTACACTACTGTCACTCCACTGTTGTCTTGAATTTCCTTGTGGAGAAGCTGGGTGACACAAATGAGGTAGATGTTAAAAAGCACTGGTGCCAGTACACATCCCTGCCTTACCCCTGTGCGCACAGGGAAAGGGCTAGACTGTTGACCTCCTATTGTCACCCTAGCAGTCATTCCATCATGAAACTGACGGAGGATGTTGACAAACTTAGTGGGGCATCCAAACCGGAGGAGGACTTCCCATAAGAGATCTCTCTGCACAGTGTCGAAGGCTTTGGAGAGGTCGACAAAAGCCATAAACAGGTCTTTATGTTGCTCCCTGCACTTTTCCTGAAGTTGCCGGGTTGTAAAGACCATGTCGACTGTGCTCCTGTTCTTTCTAAACCCACACTGTGACTCGGGTAGCATAGACTCTGTGATGTTATTAATCAGTCTTTGTAACATCACCTTGGCCAGGACCTTGCCTGCCACAGCAAGAAGTGATATGCCCCTATGGTTGTCACAAATGGCCCTATCCCCTTTATTCTTATATATGGTGACAATACTAGCATCTCTCCATTGCTGTGGGATGCTTTCATCAGCCCAGGCCTTGGTGATGTAATGATGTAGTGTTCTTGTGCAGTGATACCCTCCCTGTTTTAGCAGTTCTGCAGGAATATTGTCAGAGCCAGGAGACTTGTTGCACTTCAGGGAGCGGACAGCTGACAGAACCTCCAGGAAGGTTGGAGGTTGGCTAAGGTTGTCAATAGGGGGAAATTCAGGCAATTCATTCAGGATGGTATAGTCTGCATCAGAGTCCTGATTTAGTAAGGTGTTAAAATGTTCAGCCCACCTCTCCAGGATGCTATTCTGGTCTTTCAGGACTTTGAGCCCATCTGCTGTTTTCAGGGGAGTGATGCGGTGACTTATTGGGCCGTAAATAGATTTGACTGCATTATAAAAGTTGTGCATGTCATTTCTGTCAGCGAATGACTGAATTTCATAAGCCTTTTCCATCCACCACTTGTTCTGTAGGGTCCGCAGTGTTCTCTGGACTTCCCGACGAGCTTTTTGCCAATGCTGTTTGGCGGTGCTGGATAAGGGTTTTCTTAGGGTTTCCTGATGTGCTTTGTGCATGTTGCTTAGTAAGTTATGGATGGACTCTGAGTTGTTATCAAACCAGTCTTGATGGTTTTTGCTCTTATAGCCGATTGTTTGGGCTGCTGCTTCATGAAGGGCTGTAGTAATAGAGGTCCACTGCTGTTCTGTGGCATTACCATCCCTCAGGAGGAGTTCTAGCTCCCCTAGTTTCTCAGCCAGGGAGCGACGAAACTCATTCCTTGCAGTGGTAACTTCCAGGCGGACACAGTCTA
The DNA here is from genome assembly GCA_003731715.1 of Anabarilius grahami. Taxonomy (NCBI): domain Eukaryota; kingdom Metazoa; phylum Chordata; class Actinopteri; order Cypriniformes; family Xenocyprididae; genus Anabarilius; species Anabarilius grahami. The sequence continues at coordinate 3,791,792 of RJVU01059775.1, read as the reverse complement.
GTCGCCTCCTACTGGATCCACGTTTTCGCATGGGGGGGGTGCACTTTCATGAGGACCTTGGTCATGATCATGCGATGATCTGTCCAGCATTCCGCACCTCTCATGGCCCGGGTTAAGAGAACGTCTCTGAGGTCACAACGTCTCACGATGACATAATCAATCAGGTGCCAATGTTTGGAACGTGGGTGCATCAATGATGTTTTGTATTTGGTCCTTTGCTGGAAGATGGTGTTGGTTATGGTCAGGTTGTGCTCAGAGCAGAGGGTAAGTAACCTCATGCCATTTGAGTTGGCCTGACCAATCCCATGGCTGCCAAGTACTCCTTTCCATATCCCACTGTTCTGCCCAACACGAGCATTGAAGTCCCCAAGCAGGAGGATCTTGTCGTTCTTGGGGATCTGGTGGAGAGCCTCATCCAGTGTTTGGTAAAAAGAGTCTTTAGACTCACTGTCAGATGGTAGAGTTGGAGCATACACACTTAGAAGTGTGGCATAGCGGTTCTTCACCAGGGGGATACGGAGGGTCATCAGTCTTTCACTGATGCCCACAGGAGTTTCAGTGAGTCTTGGCAGTAGTGTGGTCTTAATTGCCAGTCTCACACCATGCAGATGTTGTCAACCTGTGGGATAGCCTTTCCAGTAGAAGGTGTAGCCCATACCCTCCTCTGTTAGAGACCCCTCATCAAGGAGCCTGGTTTCACTCAGGGCAGCAATGTCGATATCATAGCGGCGCAGCACGGCTGCAACCAGGGCTGTTCTTCTATGGGGTCTTTCAGACCTACCATAGGAGTCCTGGAGAGTTCTTATGTTCCATGTTGCCAGTTTAAGGTTGTAGGATTTATTTCTTCTGTTTCGACCGCAGAAGTGGAATGACCCGACAGGTGCGGTATCCTGTCCAGGTATGAGTTGTGTGGGCATTTTTTAGGCCACCTTTTCTAGACCCTTCCTCAACTTGAGGTGAGCAGTGCGGTCCCTAAATAGGGCTGCTCAGTCGCACAGGGGTCTGCCGAGAACAGCTGCCACTCAACCCCAGCTGTTAGCAACCAATACCCTGTGCCGCTGACGTGCAGGGCCCTGACTAAGAGCTCCCAGCCTATTCAAACCTGCCCCCGTCATCAGACACCCCATCGCCGCCAGACTTCAACCAGATGTAGATCCAGGTAATATTCACCATGGTCAGAGGTGGAAAACCTGCGCTTGTAATTTTTAAAGTGCTTTAGTGCTTTAACGATCGCTTAGCTCGGATGACGTCAAACCGTGCAAATTATTATTAATGTTATACTTTGTTCTCAAATTGTTAATGTTAACAACATCAGCATTGTGTGACTGTGTATTCAGTGTGTATTAACGTTACCTGTAGAATTCCATTTTTGTAGCCACTCCGCAGTGCAAAGTCTTTTGCTTTTGACTACGGGTGAATCTCCAGCTATCACTGATGATTGTTATTTGGACCTTTCTGGATTAAATCCACCAACAAAATGATAAGTTTAATTATTGCAGCTGCTGTAAAAAAAGGCTATAAAATCCAGCAGCATCCTCACATGCCCTATAGCCTACTAGCTAGGACTCCTTCTTTATGTAAACAGACGTGATGTAATGACTCAAAGACGAATGGCTGCATGCTTGAATTTCCCGTGGAAACCCACCAGTACCACCCGAATTAAAAAACATTATTACAAGCTTGCCGTTGTGAATCGGGTAAGGAGGTAAGGAGATAGTTTTGAACACTGGCTGGTTATGTATTTTTAATCAAAAAAAGTTACAGACTGCACCTTTACTTAACATTATTTTATTTATCCATTACATTGAAAAGACCTTTTTGAAGGATATTGGTTTGCTTATGCCCTTTTTGAACACTTGAGTGTCTGTAGATGTTTAAGAGTCTGCTGTGTCGAACTTGATTTATGTCTCTTGGCTTTTGAGGACTGGTGCATCTTTGAGCCTATTTCAGTATGAGTAACATACTTAAATACTGTTAAAAAGACTTTTACTCCTACCATCAAACAATACCATATGAAACAATATCCACAACAACCATGGTAACGCTATGTCAAAAAAAAGAAAAAAAAGAAAAAAAGAAAGAAAACACAATACTATGGTTCTTTTGTTAATTTTTGTAAGTGCATAAGATATTTTAGGGAAATCAGGTGTGAGAGTCACCATCTTAAGAAAAGTAGTGTAAGTGTAAGATCTATGGAGAAAGCTCATTCAGTCAGATAAGAGAACAAAGGGACTACTCCTGGTAAATCAGCCATATATCCTGCCATCAGAGGCTTGGCTGCTCTGTTTTGATGAGCAGGAACAAGGATGTTATTCAGATGTTCTGGAGATATTATGCTATGATTAATGTACAGAGGGGTTACAGCTGTGATGTCTGCCCACACTGACACTCCTTCCCCACATTTTTTCCCTTTACCTTTTGCCTGGTTGGATTGTTTGTCTCATACACAAAATATTGCATTGCCTTCAAGTAACACTCAGTCAGCATATTAAATATAAAATGTAATATTTATCATTTCATTAATTCATTGTACTATTGAATATAAACTGACCACGTTTACTGTCTTAATACATAAGCCTTTCATTGTTGCAGGTGATAGACTAAACACATAACAACCTATGTTAGACCAAACATAGTTCATGTTAAATCAACATTTCTAATGACTGGCTAAAGTTTGAGATTGTTTGTTTAAAGTTGAAATTTGTTTGAAATAGTCTAGCTTTTGAACCCCCATACTGATCTTTGTTGCTACATTAAACCATTCTCAGCACCTGGAACCCATGTTTTTTTTTTGTTTTTTTTTGTGAGCTCACCATCTTCAGGGTCAACAATTTCCACTGTTGCTGCCTCTGGGAACTCCAGTGCTCCCATGACAGGCTCTGACAGGACAATCTGGAAGGTCTCGGACAGCTCGTACAGGCTGTCCAACAAGATGCGCACCTTCCAGGTAGCAGTGGTCTGACCTGGGTTAAACTGGACTTGTTTCTGGGCCTTTCCTCGGAAATCTTTGTCCTTTTCAGCCGTACCATCTTTGGTGCCGATACCTTAAAAATATAAGAGTAAATAACCTTTAAAATATAAGAGTAAATAACCTTTAAATAAAGCACATAAATTTAAACATTTAGTATTTTAGAACAACAGTAGATTAAATGGTAGATTAGGTGCTAGATTAAAGGAAAACAAAGTTAAAAAATATAAAATAGTATGTGTAAGATTTATATTCATATATTTTTTTATGAATTAATTATATTATGTACTAATTTATTTATAATATTTATTATTTGATTTTTAAAAATATTTATCATTTTTTTAGAAGTCTGTTTAGGGA
>RJVU01059775.1:3758292-3788444 GCA_003731715.1 Anabarilius grahami | reverse complement strand
ATTTTTATTTATTTTTTTATTTTTTGGCTGAGATTTTTTTGGAACTATACAAACAAATAAACAAACAAAAAAAATTGATAAAATCTTTTTCAGTGCTCTTGAGTACTAAGAAAATAATGTTTTACAGATGCACTTCTGACAAAAACGTGACAAAATGTTTATATCACCTCTTCCGTGTTTCTATAAATCACAGCAAAGCTTTGTTAACAGCCAATGTAGAGAAGTTGCAGCATGTGTGACGCAACCATTCTGTAATAAAAGCTTCAAAGAGAGCGGTGTTTAGGTCTTTCGAAAGAGACTCAAGACTCAGCAGGCTAGTCCATCAACATCCCTCAGAAGATCAGATGCTCATCTTAGCCTGATAGTCCCGCTGGTGGATCTCTGTCCATTTGGGTTTTTACAGTTCCAGGAGCTTCATGGCAGGTGTGCCAGGTGGGCATTGTCAGCTAGTGAGCAACTGTGTGGCAAGGAGTCCCCGATAACAACACTAAGTTTCCAACACAGAAATCTCAAAGGTCACCAACAAAATAAGAGATATTAATATAACCCACAAATAAATAAATAACACAGAAAGAAGAAGAAATTCTGCCAGGGGAAAGGCCAGACTGGAAAGGTTACGATGGAAACATAATGATGAGCTTTGGCAAAGGAGGAGAAATTGAGATGCCTAAAGAAGAAAGACTACTTTGAAGCAAATTTAGAAAGAAGCGCTTTAAAATTAAGGTACATCACAAAAAAAGGAAGGGTCCTGTCATGTCCTGTCTGCGCACGTGCCAGCATAAAATGCAATTATTCATAGAACATCAGTCCTTGAAGAGAAACTGAGGGAGACAGTGAAAAATCTAAATAATAATTGAATAAAAAATCATCATTTCAAAGACTTCCTTGTCTCCTCACTTCAATACGGCAAGGTCTCTGATCCAGGCCCAGCGAGTGGCAGATGAACAGCAGGACTGCAGCCTGTCTTACCGAGAGGCTCTGGACCAGAACCGAGGTGAGCTGTGGAATGGTGGTCAAGCTCAGCATGTGGATGGAATATTCATCTTTGTGATGAGAACTTGTGGAAGTCTGTCAGTGTGATCCTGCAAGTCTCATGCAGAGGGCTAAGCCTTGTTTTCACAGTCTTTTCCATGCCAGTTTTGTTTTGGCCAGAGGAGAACCTGATGTTGTTTGGGTCTCTTGCCAGTGTCACATCTGACCTTTTTTAGTTGAGGACACTTCATATTCAGCAGTATTACTGATTTGACTGCGCTGACACTGACTGTTGGGATGAGAACTGAACTGAGCTGGACGATGATATCACTGTTTTCTGCAGAGCTGCTTTATAGCTGAATTGAACTCATTCCATAATTGATGAACTTTACACATTGAACAGAACTGAATCAATACTGAACTGACTTCAGCTGAACAACAACACTATTTTCTTTTTAGATCTGCTTTATTGCTTTATTATTGATCATTATTATTGATCAACATTATCACTGTAAAGCTGATTTGAAACATTCTGTATTGTATAAAGCGCTATATAAATAAAGCTGGCTTGACTTGATTTTGCAGCTCATGCAAGTGGAAAATTCCCTCTTGGGGATGCTTGAACTGTTCGTGCTCCCTGGGAGTCAAACCCATAACCTTGGTGTTGCTAGAGCTATGCTCTACCAGTGGGGCTACAGGAACGGATTTAGATTAAAATCTAATAAACAGTCAATTCAGAATCTTTCAGAATTCTGATTTTTTTTTTTATTAAGGAGTAACATTTGCTCTTTGTAACTGACTTTCAGCGGTGGTACCTTAATGAGTAAAATTTTCTCTAAGCATATAAAAACAACAGCATTTTGTTCAAATAATTTAACCAATTCAAAACTAGATCCTAAACTATTTTAGGCTTAGAATAAAAATATAATCAAATATATCAAATATATCAAAGATAATATTAAATACCTGCGTAAATATGGGAAATTGTTGCTGTTATATTTTAAATATTTTAACAATATTTTGTCACTTTTATGGCATTTTGGTTCATTTCTGACCCTGATTTGGGTAATTTTAACAATTATTATTTATTATTTGTTATTATTTAATAATAACAAGCTAATTTTTTTCTTAAATTCATGAAATGTTGTCATGAATTCTCTGTTCTCCAAGAATTCTTGAATTTTAGATACACATATCTGACAACCATGCTTTGCAATGTCACTGTTCAAAAGTTATGCTCAACAAGGATGCATTTTTTAATCAAAAATGTATTTGAATTTTCAGCATCATTACTTTGCATCCTTGGTCAATAAAAATATTACTTCCTTTCTTTCAAAAAAGAAATATATTACTGACCCCAAACTTTTGAACAATAGTGAATGTACAGTCTGCCAATAAATTAATGCAAAATAAACCCTTAAAGGTGATACAGAGGATCTTTTCGTCGACTGAGAAACCAAAGACTGTTAGTGAGTTTTTGAAATGAGTGCATGCGTAAGAACAACCCTCTCCTTCACAGCTCATTTCGAGGGAACGCCTCCCAAAACTCGTGCAGGAGTATTGGAACACGAGTGTTTGTTTACCACCGGCATTCGCTGTGTCGTGTTAGTGGATTCATTATGTCGGACTCACCGCAGGTAACTCATAATCTGCAGTTGTTACTCCTGTCTCCTGACAAAAACATTGCATGCGGCGCCTGTGGAGTGTGGAAAGTTACTGGAGCGCGTAGCCGCGCACGTCTCTCACAAGGAACGTCATGGCAGTGATTGACAAGCCAGAGGGCCAATCCGCGCACGTCTCTCACAAGGAACGTAATGGCAGTGATTGACAAGCCAGAGGGCCAATCGTTTACGCGATGATCACGTAAACGATTGGCTGGTGTTTTTAAGGCCCTACCTCGTTCACAGATGATGTATATTAATATTACTCCTTTTAGTGCACCTTATAAATAGTCTTTTATCAGTTAGTAAAGACAGTTTCAAGTAATATTGCAAAAATGTATAAAACAAAACATCCTCTTTAGCACCTTTAAGTGGTGATCAGAACCACATCACAAAGCTGTACATTATTCCACTTATTCCACTGTTGCTTACCAAATAAATAAATAGTTATTTTACTTTTCAATAGTAATAGGCAGTAATGTAAAGCTGTAGTCCATATTCTGCATAAAACAGCAAATGTTAATACACTATATTGCCAAAAGTATTGGGACATCCCTCCAAATCCTTGAATTCAAGTATTCCAATCACTTCCATGGCCACAGGTGTATAAAATCAAGCACCAAGGCTTGCAGACTGCTTCTACAAACATTTGTGAAAGAATGGATCGCTCTCAGAAGCTCAGTGAATTCAAGCGTGGTACCATGATAGGTTGCCACCTGTGCAATAAGTCCATTCGTGAAATTTCCTCACTACTAAATATTGTTAGCCTCATAGAATACTTGCCCAGATCAATTGGAAAAAAAAATGACTTAGGCAATTATGCTATGAAGCTAACGATATTCTACGGTCAAATGTTAGTGGTATTATAACAGAAAGCAATTGGGAACAACAGCAACTCAGCCACGAAGTGGTAGGCCACATAAAATCACAGAGCGGGGTCAGCGTATGCTGAGGCGCACAGTGGGCAGAAGTCGCCAACTTTCTCAATAGTCAATAGCTACAGACCTCCAAACTTAGTGTGGCCTTCAGATTAGCTCAAGAACAGTGCGTAGAGAGCTTCATGGAATGGGTTTCCATGGCCGAGCAGCTGCATCCAAGGCTTACATCACCAAGTGCAATGCTAAGCGTCAGCTGCAGTGGTGTAAAGCACGCCGTCACTGGACTTCAGAGCAGTGGAGACGTGTTCTCTGGAGTGAAGAATCACGCTTCTCTGTCTGGCAATCCGATGGACAAGTCTGGGTTTGGTGGTTGCTAGGAGAACGGTACATGCCTGACTGCATTGTGCAAAGTGTAAAGTTTGGTGGAGGGGGGTTATAGTGTGGGGTTATTTTTCAGGGGTTGGGCTTGGCCCCTTAGTTACCAAGACATTTTGCACTATTTCATGCTCCCAACTTTGTGGGAACAGTTTGGGGATGGCCCCTTCCTGGTCCATAAAGACATGGATGAGTGAGTTTGGTGTGGAGGAACTTGACTCCTGACCTCAAGCCGACAGAACACCTTTGGGATGAATTAGAGTGGAGACTGCGAGCCAGTCCTTCTCGTCCAACATCAGTGCCTGACCTCACAAATGCGCTTCTAGAAGAATAGTCAAAATGTTCATAAACACACTATAAACACTAGAGTTAAGGCTGTTATAGCTGCAAAAGGTGGGCCAACTCCATATTAAACCTTACGGATTAAGAATGGGATGTCATTAAAGTTCAGATGGCAATATAGTGTATCAATTGAGAATATCCTCACCAATACAACAGAAATAAATTTGTATGCGTCCTCCTCCCATTATTTAACTATTTTTTGCAGCGATCAGTTAAATATGTTAATGCAACAGCTAAACTTTGATCTATAACCTTTCCCATATGAGGTTCCTGTCTCCAGAGATTGAAAGTTGTTTTGTTGTTGTTAATTGTGGAAACTCAACTTTGCCCTTTGGGAACCAGCAATGAAGAGATATGTGGGTGGCTGATCTTAAAACCAAGTCAGAAAAACAAGTATTATCATTGTGTATGTGGGCGGATGCATAGCCATGCCTAGATGCAAATCAAGTAACCAAATCTGATGACATGAGGAGCAACATCTACAGAGGTTCAAAGAGCCCAAAATAATGATGTTATAAAGAGACTACTATCAGCAAATTAGAGGTCACAGTTATTTAACACAACAGAGAGGCTTTTTTCTTTATAAAATCTTATCAGTAGTGCATGATGGGAAATTAAGTACTCTCTTAACATCACTTACTAACAAATGAGGTCTCGCCAAGGTAACCTCTGCGTCTCAAGAGCACCTCCAGAAACTTAGCCTCTTCATCCACCTGGTAGTACTCTTTCTCCAGGGAGATCCAAGCCCAGTTTAGCCGGAAATGTTGGTTCTTCAGCTTGTTGCCCCCTACAGAACGAACAGAAGAAACATATTGAACATACAATCAGGTAAGGATTAATATCAAAGGTGCAGTAATGATTTGGAAAATATCAATTTAACATAAGGGTATGAATTGTTTTCTGTGCACTGCTTGTACAAACAAATACAAACATACAAAAGTTAGACTTAACTCTATCCTTTTTTGTTAGAAGTATGCAAAGGCTTTCTCTTTGAAGTAATAGCTTTAATATGGCCCACTGAGGTTTAATGGAGCTGAATCCTCCATTTCATACAGGGTACCTTATTCATCTCAACAAGAACAGTGTGATATCAGTCAAACTCTCTGATGCAGCGGTGAGGGAAAGTGCAGGTTTAATTGCATCGTTTCTAATTAAAATAAAAAAGGTTTGTCTGCTTTCATTCTGTGTTAGTCTGTTTTATCGTCAGTGTTTGAAGTGCGATTCAAAGTGAGGGCTCGCTCCTGGAGGGCATCCCTACCAGTTACAATCTGCACACAAAGACAGTCACACACACAGACATCAAACACACACAAAAATATGTCTTTCTTTCCCATGTAGGAATGCAAATAAATGGAAAAATGTAATATGTCTAGCCCATCTATGTTAAATTTAAATATGCATAATTCAGACACAATTATGTAAATTCAGGATGTGGTTTAATAAAATAAAAATTGGAATTCTGTGGCTTTTGACCGTCTGTAAGCGTTGTGCACAAAATTTACACAACAAAATAACTACATATAATATAGACATATGTCTAGTGTAGTCAATCTATGTTAAATTAAATATTTATAATTCAGATAGAATTATGCAAATACAAGATATTGTTCAATAAAATACAAAATGGAATTTATCTGTAACCATTTTGTGCAAAAAAAACTGGGACACAGCTATTATTGAAANAATACATTATATAAATATTATTTTTTAATAAAAAATATAATAATAGTGATTAAATATTATTTAAATAGTTTAAATAAAAAAATTAAACATGATAAATAATAATTATTCATGAAAAATAATTAAATCATGACAACCTCGGAAGATTTTTAGCATGGTAAAGGATATGACAATGTTAATGTATTTGGTCTTGCTGCTGAATTGCTGCTGCTGTAGATTATTGCTGTTGTTGTAGATCAGGGGTGACCAAACTCGGGCCTGGAGGGCCACTGTCCTGCAGAGTTTAGCTCCAACTTGCCTAAACACACCTGCCTAGAAGTTTCTAGCCTATAGTAAGACCTTGATTAGCTGGTTCAGGTGTGTTTAATTAGGGTTAGAGCTAAACTCTGCAGGACAGTGGCCCTTCAGGAGCAGGATTGGACACCCCTGTTGTAGATTATTGCTGCTGCTGCTGCTGCAGAGCAAGTACAGGAACTTGCTACTGCGGATACATACGCCGATACGCTGCGAGTAAGACATAGTGCTGCTGCACAAATAGCATATATCAACAACCCATAGCAGATCTACACAGGTGGAGCTGGGGAAGGTGAAGGGTTTTAGAGGAACTCTGAAGCACTCATTGGTTGCATAAGTGACATGGACCAATCAGCTTGTGCCAAGTAGTTAATGCTGTAATTATCATCAGCTTGCATTAAGGACCTGCCTGCACAATCTAGAGTTTCATGACTGAACTATGCATTTAATAGATTTAACATCAAATCAACAGATTATGGCCAAAATTGCTATTTTAAAGGGGGAGAAGAGATTTGATGCATTTATTACTAGATATTTTTCATACTAAGTTATTTTTATGTCACATAATAGTCTATCTCACATAGACCTCATAGAAAAACATGGGAATTGTGCCTGTAGTAGAAGGACAACAAAGTTACCGTAATTGTGGAATGTGCCAAAAAAAGCCCTGAGAAGTTCTGCCTAATTTCCTGTTTCAATCGGAAATGGAAAATTGTGAGCCTTACACACACACTGCACACAAAAAACATTCTTAGTATAACAGAGAAAGATTGATCTGTCTGAAGGACCCGTCCAATCAGCATTTGGCATTGTTTGTAGAGTCCAGTCCAGCTGGCATTTTAAGAGAGAATAAGAGATAGAGAGGAAGTAAGCAAGAGAGAGAGAGACTTCAATCTATAAGTCTGTTCTGTTCTGGCTTCTTTGTACTGAGCTATCAGTAGACTGCGGTTTGTTTGCTTTTGGCAACACTACACAGGCTGTACCCATCCTGCACACTCCTCCTCTCCTTCCCTCCTCTGTCCAGTTGTCACGCTCTGCAAACCCATCACGTCCAACTATCCCCATTCCCCTTTCATGCAAAAGGCGAGAAGCACAAGTCTGGATGTTTTATAAATGTGTGTGCGTGTAAAGCTTGCTAGTAGCACCTGTTAAGAGCTTTTCATATATTTTTACACCTTTAATTCTAAAAAAAAAATCCCATCAATCCAAATATCTAGCATGGCCAATGAGGAAGTTGCACAAAAGAAAACGTTAAAGCACTACAGCACAGACAAACACCCTCTTAAAGTGTGTTGCTTTTGATGTTTCACGTACTAACCTTGACAAATATGGATCAACAGCTAGAAGAGACACTTTGCCAATTCATTTGAAGGATTTGTGACAACTGCTTTTATGAAACGTAACAAGCGAAGAAAGAGTCTTCAAACTGCAAGAGAACGAGCTCGATGAAGTCCTGTCAGAGTGAAGAAATTAACCGAAAATGACAGAAGATTCAGATCTGAGCTGAAGTACCTGGCTCATCTTCAAAGTCCGACATTTTGCAGAATAATTGGCTGTGTCAACATGCTTTTGATGAAAGAGAATTCGAGATTCGCAGAATACAACGTTTTTTGGACTTCACCGAAGACTGCTCTCTGTGACAGCGAATAAACAGGATCCACTTTACCTTTGAGGAAAGATGTGAGGTGAAATTTCATTCTGTTTCTAGAGATTTGGCCACTAAAGACAACATACAGTATGTCAAAGTATCAACTCTAAATGATTCTCATCCTCCTCAGTGTAAAAAATGAGAAATCAAAGGGACCTTTGGTTGCACAAAATGACCTTTGTATAGGAGTTGATTTTGTGTGTGGGTGAGATCAAATAGTTCATGTGTCAAAGAAAGTTTATTGAGATAAACATTAAGTAGTGTCTGTCAACTGATAAAACAAAGAAAATTCAACAAGTTCATTCACTTGACCTTATCTGTAAGAACCCTTCAAAGAGCATTTTCCAGAGGTAATTTATACAACAGCCTACCACATGAGTTTCCCACAGAAAGACCACCTGAAGCTTTGATTTCAATGCGCATATATGCACATATTTTAAATGCAATATGATAAGTCATGTTCAACCAACATATGGTAGGCCTACCATTGTTCTAGATCCGGCCCATAGTTCAGGTATTAGAGGTGAGGTTGTGTTTCAGCAGGATAAACCGACTTCAAAGAGTTCAAGGAAAACCTTCCAGTTAATCTATAACTGTAGGTTAAGATTGCTGAGCAGGGGTTTCGTTAACACCAATGTTTTCTCAAGGTCCTGCTTTCTAGGTCACGGTGTAGCACATTTTCCGAACCCCCTCTGTAAAGACACTGCTTTGAAAAACAACTTAAAATGTATTTTTCTAATTTCTTTGATGATATGCTGGTTGCTGCAAGCAATATGTTACAGAAACTAAACTATTAATTATTTATATTGTAAAACAATTTAAGCAAGAACATTTTTTATCACCTCTTAAAAAACACATGGACAATAAGTTCAGACACTGAATCGTTTTACCTCTTACATATTTTACGGAATATAATGAAATATTTAATGGCTTTACTCAAGTCAAAAATCAACCTGAATATAGTGGATTCCTTCGTATTGTAATGTACAAGCAAGTGAAATGGATTATCGAAAAAGAAAAAAAAAATGTAGGAGATTTGGTTCATCCATTGGTTGTTAATTGGATGCAAGCAGATCTGACTGCGAGCCAGCTGTCAAAAAAGGGGCGGAGTTTAAAGTGGACAAAGTTATTGCAGAAGTCTGGCATTAATTAAGAATTACTAGCTCAAAATCTATAAAAAGAAACCTATGTATGGAAGATCAATAAGATGCATAGGGTGAACTACCAGTTCATGAACAAGCCCATTACTTTATACATTACAGAAATTATGATGTCACTGATGATTAATGCTCTGGGCAGAGCAAATATAGATTTAGTAGTTACTACAGTCCTAACATAGCATGTCCTGTCTCTCACCACAAGATAATAAGCATGACATCGGCTTTTGATGGACAGATTTGTTATGAACGAGACCGGAGGCTCCGCTCAGCCTGAGCTGTGCCAACTCTGTGCCCCCTGTCTCCTCCATAAGCACTGACTGAGTCTGCAGACTACCCTTATTTGGTCACTCAGGAGAGCGAGGGGCCCACAGTGCCCACCATCATTCTCCCTCCATCAGACAAACCTGCCTGTTAGGCATCACTGCTGAACACTGACTTGTCTGTGCCTAAATTAAGGACCAGCTTGGAGCAAAATGGAAAGTCTGTATCTATTGTTACTGGATACAAGAAAGGTCCCAATTTTCCAGGGTTTTGTTTGACAAACATGAGGTTAATGTTTTTCACTACTTTTATTGATTTTGCTTTCTTTACTATTTTAACGTGATTACAAATAGTCTTTCAAAGGTTCGGGGTCAATAAGATTTTCTTAAAATTTAAAAAAAAAAAAAGCCTAATCAAGATTTAATTAGAAATACAGTGAAAACAGAAATAGTATTCTAGTAATATTGTGCACTATTATTTCAATTAAAATGTTCTATTTTAATATATTTGAAAAAGTAATTTATTCCTGTGATGACAAAGCTGAATTTCATGATCATTACTCCAGTCTTCAGTGTCACATGATCCTTCAGAAACCGTTCTGATATGCTGATTTGCTGCTCAAGAAACATTTCTTATTATTATCAATGGTAAACAGTTGTGCTGCTTATTATTTTTGTGTGAACCTTGATAGACAGTTCAAAAGAACAGCATTTATTTGAAACACTTTTTTTTTTACAATGTATAAGTCTTTACTGTCACTTTTAATTAATGTAATCCATCCAAGATTAATAAGTATAAAAAGCGTACTAACCCTAAACTTTTGAACAGTAGTGTATATATTTTTTAATAATTTACATTTAAAACGGTAATTGTATTATTTAAGTTACTAAAAGACATATTTAAATCAGTTCATGTGACTACAGTGGTTCAACCTTAATGTTATGAAGCGACGAGAATACTTTTTGTGTGCCAAAAAAACTAAATAACAACTTTATTCAACAATATCTAGTGATGGGTGATTTCAAAACACTGCTTCATGAAGCTTCGAAGCTTTACGAATCTTTTGTTTCAAATCAGTGGTTTGAGCGTGTATCAAACTGCCAAAGTCACATGAACCATTGAGATTTCAAAGCGTTTCGAAACCCTTATGATGTAACGAAGCCTCGTTTACTGAAATCATGTGACCTTGGCAGTTTTATACACGCTCCAAACCACTGATTCGAAACAAAAGATTCATAAATCTTCAAAGCTTCATGAAGCAGTGTTTTGAAATTGCTCATCACTAGATATTATTGAATAAAGTTATTTAGTTTTTTTTTTTGGTGCACAAAAAGTATTCTCGTTGTTTCATAACATTAAGGTTGAACCACTGTAGTCACATGAACTGTTTTACATTTTCTTTTTTTTTGTGGCTTTCTGGGCATCTGAAAGTCTTAATTATCTTGCTGTCAATGCAGGCCTCACTGAGCCATTGGATTTTATCAAAAATATCTTAATTTGTGTTCTGAAGATGAACGAAGGTTTTACGGATGTGGAACGACATGAGGGTGAACTAACCCTTTAAATTAAATTAATGTTAAATTGAATTGTTGTTAAATTTAATAATTATTTAAAAAAAATTAAAATAAAAGTGGGTCTTTTCCTCTGGAGAAAAATTGAAGACAAATTCCAGTGTAGGAGAAACAAATGAGATATTAAATAGATCTAATTTCTAATTTTTACAAACGCATAAAGAAAACGTCACACTTTCTCTCACATTCACTTTTTCTTTTTCTTTTTTTATTCCACATTGCAAGGCAGAGTTGTTGTGGAAACCATTCTGATGCTCACTTCCTGGGTCACAAAAGCAGGATTCTCATGCACTCTTGTGAGGAGGAGCTGCCTGGAATTCATTGAAGTCAGCGCTGCTCATTTACGTGTGTCTCAAGGAGACAGGGAGTGAGAAATAAAGTGTGTTAGCAACTAAAGGTCAAACTGAACCTTGGGAGTTGCACCATGCTCTAGTGACTGCTGAGGTCAGTTCTCTCACACACTGGCTTAAGTCCCCTGCTAACCCAACCCCCCATACACACACATACACACACACACTGACAGAGGACTCTGAGAAGGGCCAGAAAATACCTTGCTTGTCTTTTCATTGCAAAATGCCTTTCACTATGCACTTTTCCAAATGAAAAAAGGACAAGCTAAGAGAATGCAGAAGCTTCTAAGAGCACTAAATCCTGTGACAGTTTAGGGTGACCGAGACTTCACGTTGTCAATAAAACGAGATGGCCTTCCACCAAACCTGTCAGTAAAAGCTTCTCACCCATAAAGCCTGTCTGCAGATGTCTCTCACCTCTCAGCTCTCCGGAGATGTTGGTTGTGCAAGGTGTTTTAACACTCTTTGAACATTTTAAAGTGCACTTCCTTCGTTTAGCACATCACATTCGTATTGCGGTCTTCGCTGTGCACGCACTCTGCTATCACACCGGGCAGGGGGATTTTATGAAGGTCAGCGTTCCCTATATGCCTGGAAAACACTGGCACACAAAAACTAAATCCTGTAATTTAGAGTCTAATCCTATTAGCACTAGTTCATTCACACAAGTTCATGCTAGACTCTGAACCAAAAGCATAAACCTGTCCCTCTCCCAGGTATTTATGGGCCAAACTAGATTTTAATATTTTCTGAAGAAAGCGTAAGTGGTACTTACCTATAAACTAACTAATTTAATTCTTATATCAGTACATTTTTGTTAACCTTTTACCATACCATTTTATACTGGTTTAACAAAAATTCTAAAAACATATGTACGAAAGGAAATATTGTTCATGGGTGACCTCAACATAAATTGGCTTGATAAAGGCAAGAGGAAACACCTAAAAGCCATTGCAAACTCAATACAAATGACACAATTGATTAAAAAGCCTACTAGAATAACAAAAACATCTCAAACTCTGAGATTTAATATTCACCAATAAACCAGACAGGATAGTTAAAACATACAACCTAATAACTGGACTATCCGATCATAATTTTGTTCTAATAGCCAGGAAATTAAATAAATCAAGATACATAAATAAAGAACAATCAAATAAACAATGCAAAATTCCTCATATTCCTAAAAGAAATCAAGAACACCTTAAAAATGATTTAAATGAAATTGACTGGGCCTCCAAAATTGATAAAGAAAGCTGTGTACATACATGCAACAATATTATAACTGCTATAAAGAATAAAATTGATAAACATACACAGCTCAAACATAGAAAATCTAATAAAAAGAATCTCCCGTGGTTTAATAAATCCCTTTGGGATACAATGAAACAGAGATAAAGCTCTCAAGGTTTCTCTTAAAACTAAATTAACCACTGATTATTACATTTATAAATCTTTGAGAAATAAAGTTACCATGCTGCTTCGAAAAGCAAAAGCGAATTTTTTCCTAAACTTAATCAAAGAGGCAAAAGGTAATTGTAAAAATCTGTGGAAAAGCATGGACAAACTATTGGGAAGGAAAAAAATAAATCAGGAGTATTTACAGCTCAAAATCAATGGAATTGTTCAAAATGAGGGCTCTATTTTGGCTAAACACTACAATGACTATTTCTTGGATTCTGTATTAGACCTGGCGGAGACTTTCCCTGAAGTGAACTGCTGCAGAGATGATCATGGGGATGGTAATGCGTCTTACTGTAGGTTGCAGAATATAGATGAAGATAAAATTTTCAAAATAATATCAAATTTAAAAAATAGTAAAGCAAAGAATATATTCGGACTTGATACATCACTTTTAAAAGAACACAAAACTATTCTAACTCCTCCACTAACAATAGCTGTGAATCAATCTATAAATGAAAACAATTTTCCTTTGGGGTTAAAAAAAGCAGTAGTCAAGCCGATTTTCATGTCAGGAGACAAGCTCTGTGTCTCAAACTATCGACCTATTAGCATTCTACCAGCCATCTCCAAGATCTTTGAGAAGGTGGTTGCAGAACAGCTGGTAGAGCATCTCAACCACACTGATGCATTACATCCTTGCCAGTTTGGGTTTAGGAAAAGATACTCCACAGAGTCTGCGTGCTGCTACCTACTAGAAGACATCAAATCCAGTCTTGATGGTGGAGGTGTGGTAGGGGCGGTCTTTCTGGACTTGAAAAAGGCCTTCGATACAGTTAATCATCAGCTTCTCATTAGCAAACTATCTGATTTTTCTCTTGACACAAATACAATAACATGGATTCAATCTTACCTTAATGATAGACAACAATGTGTTGCGGTTGACAATAAAAAATCACCATTAAGACCTTGTAGCATGGGAGTGCCACAAGGTTCCATTCTGGGCCCCCTGCTTTTTACCCTTTACATAAATGACCTACCAACTGTGTGTAAGAGTAAAATTATTATGTATGCTGATGATACGGTGCTATATGCACATGGTAAAACTGCGGAAGAAGTCGCTCACAAACTGACCAAAGAGATGAAGAAAGTTTCTTTGTGGCTGAAAAATTCATGCCTCACTCTAAATTTAGATAAGACTGTCTCTATGTTTTTCACAAATCCTTTTAAAATACAATTTTACCCTAATATTTTAATTGATAGACAAATCATCTCAAATCAAGAACAGGTAAAATATTTAGGTGTCATATTGGAACCAAATTTAGGCTTTAAAAAGCATATAAAAAAGTTAACAAATATAATCAAATTTAATATGGCACAGTTCAGATACATTCGAAATTCCTTTACAATCGAGGCCTCAGGGGCCTATCTAAATGCAATGATTGTTCCTCATTTTCGATATTGTATGACAAGTTGGTCACAGGCTACTAAAATTGCCCTTAAGCCACTTGAGTCATTATATAAAAGCTCTCTAAAGATTCACGATAAGAAAAGCAGACGATTCCATCACTGTCATATTCTTGTAAAATACCAATTTCTCAGCTTTGAAAATCTGATAATTCACACCAATCTGTGTTTGATGTATAAGATCCTTTATGACAACGCTGCTCCTCCACTAAAAGAATTCATATCTTTAGGCTCTGAAACAACAGCTTGAGCCACAAGATCTACAGTGCGAGGTGAATGCAGGATCCCTAAACGCAGGACGGTATTTGGAAACTCTGCTTTTTCTTGTATGGCCGCTCGTCAGTGGAATATGTTGCCTGTAGAGCTAAAAAAAAACACAAATTCTTACACTTTCACACGCCAAGCAAAGAAATGGCTTTTATCAAATCAAATTTGTCTCCACATGTGACCAGATATATGTATGTGTGTGTGTAAGTGTGTGTTCTAAGGTCTAAGTATATGAAAGGTGTGAACATGAACTTTTGTACATTTTTTTTTGTTTGTTTGTTTTTTTGGTTTTGGTTTGTAAATTTTATTACTTATGTATGTTTTATATATTGTAGCTTAACATCAGCCTGCCCAGGGACTACGGGTGAAAATTAGCTCCTGAGCTAAAACCCGGTACTATGCATCTCTCCCTTTGAGGTTAATGTTTATTGTACGCTGTCCCTGTTTCTTTAAATAAAGGAAAAAAAAAAATATGTCTTGGAGTATCGCAATAATATTGTATCATGAGTTCAGTATCGTGATATGTATCGAATCGTGACATGAGGGTATCGCTACACCCCAAATGAACTCTGGAGTAATGATTTGCCATCACAAGAATAATTTGAAAAGATATAATAGAAAACAGTTATTTTAAATCCTTTTTACTTTTTAATTAAATAAATCCAGCTTTGTCAGCATAAGAGACTTCTTTTAATACTCAGCATCTTACCTACCCCAAAACTTTTTGACTTTTGAATGGTAGCATTAAACTTTAAAAGATGATGGAGCTGATTATTATACCATTTCGAATGTCACAAAATGAAAAGCTATTTAAAGGTTCTCCTCATCCAAAACTATAAACTAAGTGGAAGAAACATTCTCTCTCTCTTCCCTGTGATCTCCTTTAAAGGCAGAGAAAGGCTGAATGTCATTCCAAAGCACCAAGGTCGGGCCTTATCCTTGACCGCTGCTCATTAAAAAAAGAGGATTAGAGCGCAGACTTGGATGGGCACAAGATTATTTAACAGTGCTTTCTTTCACTGCTTTTTGATTGAATAGCCTGCTCTGAAACAGTTTCTTGAGGATCAAGCGAGTGTTTGAATACAAGTAAGCGATAGTAGGTGTAATCCACATTATTGAGCCTGTTCTAATGTAAACTCTCCTCCCCCTAAAAAAAGAGCAAATCAAAGTGAGAGTCTCTACTTTCTTCAGTTTCAGGAAAGATAACATAACCTCTCCAGGCTAATCCAACCATTTTCTTTTTCTATGGCAAGGAAAGAAATAGCAATTAATAGCACAAATACATTCCCAATCCCTGTGTTTTTTGTAAAGTGGACATCACTGTTTTCATAACTCGCTGTAATCCCACTGTCGATCCACTGACTGGCTAATGGAAAACTGAAGCAGAAATAGAATAAGGGAATTATCAGGCAGTCAGTACAGGCGGTTCATGATGAGAGACTTCAAAAATGTCCTTGTCAGCTATAATATCCATAGGAAAGTCTTCTCCACCCACTGAGTGGTTTAATTACCACCTCTGTTGTGATGTTGAGATCAAGAATTCATGGTGGCACTGGAAGCAACAACAAAGTGTAGTCTTTTAGCATGGCAATACCTCTAGTGTGCACACATAAAGGTCACTGACGATTAAATATTGAAAGTAGCAATTATGCGCAGCCTCCGAGCACTCAAAAAGAACATCTCTACTGAGCTGACATTAATCAAACATTTCAGAAATACTGAGCTGATACTGGCATGCCAAATGCACTTAAAAAAATGTTTAACATGGATATTTTAGCGGGTTGCCATTCTAGTCAATTAAGGAAGAGAGTGTCTGACTGAGTAGAGGCCAGAATAATAGACTTCCATAGAAAAAATAAATCAAACTGTGGTGCAGCATTTTCTTTGAACCAAAGAATTGATTTGAAGAGAAATTGTAATCCTCTTGTAATTCATACATTAATTTCTTTACATTTCAATTCATTTTAACTTTTAATTCCTATAACTCTCAATTGCAATTTAGCATCTTGTTTGCTATCCCAATTGAAATTGTTGCTTTCCCACTGACAAAGTTCCGCAAAAGTAAAAGATTTGTAATAAATCATGCATGGTAGCATGTCATTTCAAGTGGACAAGTTTGGCAAAGTCTAGACTAACATGTCAACTGGCTGAAAGGAGCATTATATACCAAACTTAGAAAAGCAGTAGTGCATTTCTCCTTACTGCTGAACCAGTGAAAATCTCAATGACTTGAAGAGGAGGCGGTGAAGGGGCCAGAGTGAGAACACTGGAAGCAGAAAGGAAAAAACAACACAGGCATATAACAATTCAGGATGAGAGGGACGTGACAATGAGAGAGGGGCTGTGGATTTTCTTGACCTCTCAATGCCCAGTGTTTGCTGGCTCATCAGGCAGAATAATGGCTGCTTGTTTGCTGAATGGCTTCAGCGCAAGGACACGGCGAGTAAAAGCTGGGCCCCCTGACTGTCGAGCTTCATGCTAATAGCTCTCAGGTTGTTTGTGGCGAGCCTATTCTCCCCTCTGGGAGAGTTCCAACTGAGCTGCCTCTTTTGGAAGGACATGTTTGAACAGCATTAGTCACTTGTTACTTTTTTTTTGAGTGCCTTGCCACAAATCTTTTCTCAAAAAGAGGGATCTCTCCTGCAAATTCAAGCAGAGAGAGAATGCCAATTTGCGCTGCCTGAAACAACTGCTTTCGACCTGTCAAAAAGATAACATGGGGAGTTACTGGAAAAAGACTGTCTATGGTGACGTTTCTCAACTTTAACTAGCTACTGAAAAGCAGCATATGATGTAAGAATACATTTTGGGAAGATAAAAACAGAACACTTCAAAAACAACGATTTTGAAGTTCTCTTTAAAAGAAAGTCTGTGTTGCGGAAGTGATTAAAAGGAGAAACATTTGATTCAAGACTCTATTGCATAACATGTAAGAGATGAAAATGATGAAAAATAACAGTGCATAGCATTCTGGGCTAGAAGCTGGGCTGCCTGAAATCAATTGGGTAGTGGGAGACAGTGCTTTTCATAAGATATTGCATACTACTGTTCAAAAGTTTTGGGTAAAGAATCTTTAATTCAGCAAGGATTAGGGGTGAGATTAAATGTGTGACGAGATTTCTCATTGAGGAGAAAAGCAGTCTCATGATATTGCCATGACGGAGCGTGAGGGTGAAATTAGGACAGAAGGATAGAATATGTCACCGCTACATTTACATGAAGCCTCCACTGTTGTTTTGATTTTTATAAAAATAAAAACCATTTAATTCAGTTGGATAGCGGTCGCTTCAATTCCATCCAGCTCATCCAACACGAGCAGCAGAGCCGTACATAGTGCGGCAGGAATCAGAGCTCACTGATCACATGATGAGATGACTGACAAGACCATGGCGGAGGATTTGTTGCACAACAGAGCCTAAGTGTCTGATAAATGTCTTGTAGACTTGGCGTTTAGCACCGCCGCTCCCTATTCACAGAGTACTTGCGATCGCGAAATCAAAAGCAAAACGTGAGAAAAGCAAAAGGAAAACGTGAGTGTGCATTCAAACGTAATTTCAATACTCCGCATTTTGAAAGCGGCTCCCTGATGCATGCAAATATCTCCCAGTATGAAATCTATCTTAGGCTGGGTTGTATAGTTGTAACCATCTCTTAGCTCTGTATCATACTTATAAAACTAGAATGTACATTTCCTGGAGAAAATGTGAGTGGTGCTTGCAGTGGCAAAACTCGGCACTGGTCAGATGCTACAGTGTTCTGCATGATTGCAAGAGAGCCAGCCACCATGTCTGCAAGCTGTTGTGGAGCTGAGATATTCATGTGTTGTATGGTTGCTAGGGTTCTCTAAGTGGTTGCTAGGGTGTGGCTACACAGTTACCATGGTGATACTTACTTCTCACCTGAAACAAAAGAGCCCATCCTCATGTCTATATGATGGTGTGGTGCTGAGATATGGCTTATTTGTGTGTTTGTACAGTTGCTAGGGTCATCTATATGGTTGCTATGGTGTGCTTATACAGTTTATGGGATGATATTTAAATATCATTTGCCAGTCTGAGTCAAAAAAAAAGCCCAACTCCACATTTATACAATACAGTGGTGCAGAGATATGGCTTGTTCTTTTATATTTTTCATGATAGTATATGGTTGCTAGGGTACTCTAAATGGTTGCTAGGGCATGGCTAGACAGTTAGTAGGGTTAAAAAAATCAAAAGAGCCAAACTCATGTCTTTATAATGCTCTGACTCATTTATATCCCTCTCATCTATTTTTCAATGGAAGTCTATGGGGTGGTTGCTAGGGTGCTCTAAATGGTTGCTAGGGTGAGGCTATGAAGATTTTAGGTTAATACTTATTGGTTGCTTGATAAGATAAGTCAAATGAGAGAGAAAGAGAGAGAGAGAGAGAGAGAGAGGGAGAGAGAGAGAGAGAGAGAAAGGGTGTGTGTGCGAGTGTGTGTGTGTGTTCTTGTTTATATTACATCGTGGGGACCAAATGGCCCCAAGATGTAATAAAAACCTGAGATCACCTACATCGTGGGGCCCAGCCAGCGGTCCCCACGAGGGAAATGGATTAATAAACATACTAAATGATGTTTTTTTGAAAATGTAAAAATGCAGAATGTTTCCTGTGATGGTTAGGTTTAGGGATAGGGGTAGTGTAGGGGGATAGAATATACAGTTTGTACAGTATAAAAACCATTACGCCTATGGAGAGTCCCCACTAAGATAGCAAAACAAACCTGTGTGTGTGTGTGTGTGTGTGTGTGTGTGAAAGTGACAGTTGAGTCTATGGGACTTTTTTGCCCACTTTTTCATCGGCTGTGTGAACATCGTAGGTCTGATCACTTAGAACAGTCATGGCACACCTCTCCTCAATGAGCCGGTCGATTTGACACCTCATTCATGGGTCTATGACAAATGGTGCGGGACGAGTTACGAGCTGAAGTTTTGTCCAGAAGAAGAATAATAAGTATGAGCAATAACAATAGTGATAGTGATAGAGATCCACAAAAAATTGGATCTCTATTTGCACTTTGAATATTGAGAGAGTACTTTTATTATGGTTGCACTTATTGTTTGCACACAATAAGACTAAGAGAAAACTTTGTTCATTTTTATTTATACTGTTTTTATTTCTGTGATCAATTTGTGGAAAGGAGTTCAGTTGGGAGATCAAAAGATGTAGAAGCTCATAAATCATGTACAGTTCTAAGATCTGAAGAGACTCATATGAAATCATACAGGAGAGAAGTCAGTCAGTTGAGTTTGTGGCAAAACCTTGTTGTCTTTTACTGCATATGACAATTCATACTCAGAAAGTAGAACTGAAATGACATTCATTACAAGATGATTAGTTAAACCATTTCAAATGCACCTGCAGAATATTTTTCTATAGGCATGTATTTCATCATTGAGGATTTGTTCTCATGAACTGAATCTCATGTCTTTTCTCATCTCGTGAGCTATAAGGGCCGTTTTATTTGATGGCAACATGGCGGAGGAGGCGCTCATTATTATCTTATTTTCTTTTTTCCATGTCAAAACTCGTATCTATCAATTCTGCTGTTAGCCTATTCTATTATTTCCGTTATTGCATCACGTCTCAAAATCGCGTTCTATGCTGCGTTTGTTTTTAAACCATTCCTGAGCGCTGCGTCTTGTGTTTTTAGACACAGAGACGCGTTCTGTGTGAAGGGCCCCTAACTGTCTCGTCACACACCTAGCAAGGATGCATTAAATTGACCAAAAGTGACAGTAAAGACTTGTTAAAATTTCTATTAGATTTCTATTTCAAATAAATAAATACAAAAATAAAATCATCTATTCATCAAAGAATCTTTGAAAAAGCACGATTTCCACAAACATATTAAGCAGCACAACTGTTTTCAACGTTGATAATAATAATTAGTGTTTCTTGAGCACAAATCAGCATATTAGAATGATTTCTGATGGATCATGTGACATTGAAGACTGGAGTAATGATGCTGAAAATTCAGCTGTGTCAAAACAGGAATAAATTACATTTTAAAATATATTAAAATAGAAAACAGTTATTTTAATGTGTAATAATATTTCACAATAATACTGTTTTACTGTATTTTTAATCAAATAAATGCAGCATAAGAGACTTGTAAAAACTTGTAAAAGCTCTTACAAAGCCCACACATTTGGACGGTAGTACTTGCGATGGACGCATAAATTAATCCATATTTATATCAAATAATATTTACATTTTTTTAAATGTATTTAATGTGTCCATCACAAGTACTATAATATTTGCATATCAAAACTTATTAGCGTAAAGAGTAGTGTATACAGACATGTTCGTCTGGTCAACACTGGTTTATGTGAAGGTCAAATGGCATATGAAAAATAAATGTTATTGACTAGCACAATTAACGCAATCTGCAGTCAAAACACATATTTATGCTTTTATACACTGTTCTTTCATCGCAGTTAATTAAATGCAACCATTTCACTGCTTATCAGCAAAGACATGAATTTTAAGTACTGAGCAGCCAACAGAGGCTTTACTTTAAATGAGCCTATTTGGTGTTAAAGCACACCACAAAAACCCCAAACAAAGTGCTCTAAACAAAGTTTCCAAATGTCCCTTTCAGTCTAACTCCAGAGGCTAAGAAAAAGTTTTTAATGGGACTGACAAAGTCCGAGTTAATTCAGTATTAGCCTAGTTTATTCCGTCTCCCCTGAAACTCTACCCCATTCATCTAAAATCCCCAAAGACATTCGCATGAGACCAAACTGAAGTCTAAAACTCTAGTGGCCATACATACAATGAATTAAGAAATAAAGTACAAGATAGCATCCCTGAATGTGTAAGAGTTTCATTGTGGTTTATGATAAATGAAGCAAAATTAATTAATTAATTAATAAATAGAAGACAGGGAGGAAACCAGCAAAGCAGAAAATTATTATAAAGATGAACACTGGTTTGAAGTAACAAAATATTACGTAGTGAGCATCATACCTGAGTCATCTGATGTGACATACAGATGTGACATACACAGTCCTGAAGAGTGCCTAAAAATGAACATTGCCCTTAACTTTCTTGGTGTACAAGCGTGAAAGGCCACTACCATCTAGAGTGCGTGCTGATGCATTCTGGACAGCCGGTGACCTTTTCACTGAAAAGTGGTATTCAGAATGCCATTTCCAAGAGATCTTCACTTAAGAGGCTGTGCAAAGCAAACTAGCAACACAGCTGAAAGGAAGAACCGACAATCAAATGTGCTGTGAATAAAAGGATACTTCAGAATCAGATACAGGAAAAAGTAGCTTTACATGCATAAATCGCTCATGAAATTCAAATAAGTCACAATTAGAGACACACAAAATAAATATCAGCCTATATTACATTTTTAGTATCTATTTTTACATTTGGATAACATTTGCCATAACCTAACACTCACTTAAAGGATTAGTCCACTTTTAAATACACTTTTCCTGATAAATGTACTCACCCCCATGTCACCCAAAATGTTCATGTCTTTCTTTCGTCAGTCGAAAAGAAATGAAGGTTTTTGAGGAAAACATTCCAGGATTTTTCTCCTTATAGTGGACTTCAGTGGGCACCAAACAGTTGAAGGTCATAATTAGTTTCACTGCAGCTTCAAATTGTTCTACACGATCCCAGATGAGAAATAAGGGTCTTATCTAGCGAATCGATCGGTCATTTTCGAAAAAAATACAACCGTTTATGCTTTATAAACAAAATATCGCCGTGAACGTACTTTCCGCTTCCGCATTCTTCATAACGCTTACGCTGAATGTTCTACGCCTTCCCTATTCTACTTACGGAAAAAAACTAAACTGGTGAAGAATGCGGAAGCGGAAAGTACGTTCACGGCGTAAGCACGGAATAATCCTGGAATGTTTTCCTCAAAAACCTTCATTTCTTTTCGACTGACGAAAGAAAGACATGAACATCTTGGATGACATGGGGGTGAGTAAATTTATCAGGAAAAGTGTATTTAAAAGTGAACTAATCCTTTAAAGGGTTAGTACACCCCAAAATGAAAATTCTGTCATTAATTACTTATGTCGTTCCACACCCATAAGATCTTCGTTCATCTTCAGAACACAAATTAAGATATTTTTTATAAAATCCGATGGCTTGGTGAGGCCTGCAAGATCATTTCCTTTTTCAATGCCCAGAAAACTACTAAAAACATATTTTAAACAGTTCATGTGACTACAGTGGTTCAACCTTAATATTATAAAGCAGCGAGAATACTTTTTGTAAAAAAAAATTAAAAAAAATAGCGACTTAACATCTAGTGATGGGCGATTTCAAAACACTGCTTCATGAAGCTTCGAAGCTTTACAAATCTTTTGTTTCGAATCAGTGGTTCAGAGCACCAAAAATCACATGATTTCAGTAAACGAGTTTGTTACGTCATAAGTGTTTCGAAATTTCAATTGTTCATGTGACTTTGGCAGTTTGATACACGCTCCAAACCACTGATTCGAAACAAAAGGTTTGTAAAGCTTTGAAGCTTCATGAAGCACTAGATATTGTTGAATACATTTTAGTTTTTTTTGGAGCACAAAAAGTATTCTTGTCGGTTTATAATTTTAAGGTTGAACCACTGTATACATGAACTGTTTTAAATATGTTTTTAGTAGCTTTATGGGCATTGAAAAAGGAAATGATCTTGTTGGCGAAGCAGGCCTCGTCGGATTTAATCAAAAATATCGTAATTTGTGTTCCCAAGATGATCTAAAGTCTTTCGGGTGTAGAACGACATGAGGGTGAGTAATTCATTACAGAATTTTCATTTTTGGGTGAACTAACCCTTTAACACACAAGTTAATCTCTAAAAACTCTAATAATTTATTAACGCAATCTATAACACTGGTAATCTAGCAAATCTTAAAATGAATATTTCTCATACTGTAAATTATAATATTGTGATGCAGCATTTAAAACAACAAAAATGTGTTTTGTTTTTCATTTATGTAGATAATTTATTGTAATAATCAGCCATGAAAATATATTATTCATATATTATTAAAATTATATATACTGTATATATATATATATATATACATACACTACCGTTCAAAGGTTTGAGATCGGTAAGATTTTTTATATTTTTAAAATAAGTTTTGTCTGCTCACCAAGATTGCATTTATTTAATTAAAAATACAGTAAAAACAGTAATATTGTGAAATATTATTACAATTTAAAATAACTGCTTTCTATTGGAATATAATATAAAATGTAATTTATTTCTGTTTTG
The DNA here is from genome assembly GCA_003731715.1 of Anabarilius grahami. Taxonomy (NCBI): domain Eukaryota; kingdom Metazoa; phylum Chordata; class Actinopteri; order Cypriniformes; family Xenocyprididae; genus Anabarilius; species Anabarilius grahami. The sequence continues at coordinate 3,764,852 of RJVU01059775.1, read as the reverse complement.
GAAAAGCTGAATTTTCAGCATCATCACTGCAGTCTTCAGTGTCACATGATCCTTCAGAAATCATTTTAATATGATGATTTGCTGTTCAAGAAACATTTATTATTATTATCAATGTTAAAAACAGTTGTGTACTTTTTTTTCAGGATTCCTTGATGAATAGAAAGTTCAAAAGAACAGCATTTATCTGAAATACAAAGCTTTTGTAACATTATACAATTATACACTACCGTTCAAAAGTTTGGGGTCAGTAAGAATTTTTATTTTTATTTTTTTGAGAAGAATTTAAAGAAATTCATATTTTTTTTCAGCAAGGATGCATTAAATCAATCAAAAGTGACAGTAAAGACATTTATAATGTTACAAAAGATTAGATTTCAGATAAACACTGTTCTTTTGAACTTTCTATTCATCAAATAATCCTGAAAAAAAAATATTGTACACAAATGTTTTGTACGTCTGTGCATAATAAATGTTTCTTGAGCAGCAAATCAGCATATTAAAATGATTTCTTAAGGATCATGTGACACTGAAGACTGGAGTAATGCCATCACAAAAATAAGTTACATTTTCAAATATTTTCAAATAGAAAACAGTTATTTTAAATTGTAATAATATTTCACAATATTACTGATTTTACTGTATTTTTAATTAAATAAATGCAGCCTTGGTGAGCAGACGAAACTTCTTTATAAAACATTAAAAATGTTACCGATCCCAAACTTTTGAACGGTAGTGTATATATATATATATATACATACATACACATATATGGAAAGTATATATTACATTAACATGAAAATTATCGGTTTTAATTAATAATTAATCTAAATTTTAATATAAGTGCCTCTTTAGTTACTATAACAGACAAAAACATTGTGCTTCAATCAAATAACAAACAATTTCATGTCTTCAATGAACACGCCATGTAAGAAAGTCACAGTACAGGGTGGAAAAAGTACTCTGAGCCAATGACTTTAAAGCTAACTAAAGTCAGGGGTAAGTTAACCTGGAGGTCAAACAATGAGACTAGACAGGAGGTGATTGGCTCTATAAAAACACTCACAGATTTGCTATTGACAAGAAATGAATCCAAAGGGTGTACTTCAAATGCTTTGGAGTAAAAAAAAAAAAAAACAAGTCCCTGGAATCTGAATTTCAATAAATCTTATGGCTATGTAAATATACAATGCTAAACGCTGGACATTTTCAGGCCCCCGGACAAGTTCCCAAACAGACTAAAGTCCCAACAACATGTAAAAAACACATAAATCAAGTGATTTACTTGATTTAGTAGGGCAAAAGAGGCATGCTGAAGCTTGCACATAAGTACAGTGCTGCGATGAAGAGCAGCGAATAGGAAACGTATTGCAGCTTTTACAGACTAAGGTGCTCACGCTGCTGTCCTGAGGCTTGAAGAGGCGGTCAGCAAGCGTGTCATTGATTTACAGGACGAAGGTCACACTCACAGCCGGGACAGATTGACTTTCATCCCCTGGGATTGGGCTCCGCTCGCTGATGGCTCTTTCACAGTCTGCAACATGCGCTAAATCCCCTTTAGTTCCTTGTAAAACTCAAGGTTACAAGGACAGTGACGAAAAGTGCTACATCTTGGGCAAAAGCGTCGACTGATGATTAGACAAGTGCTAAAGACATGCAGTGTTAATGACATCTATTGACTAATCATGAATAAATGAATAAATAAATTGATTGAATGAATGAAGGAAAAAGGGGGGTTTAAAAGCCTGTCCTTTCATTAGCTTTATCCCTCATGGTCCTTAAATCTGCTCAGTCGCAGCACTCATCATTCATGTTAAATGAGTACTGATGTCATCCAGGAAACTAGAAAATTATGCTTTTGGTGCGTACCAACCAAGTGTGTCAGATATTGGTTAGTTTTGTTGTAAAAGTTTTTTTTTCCGTACTCGAATGCGCACCAAAGAACAACATCTTGGAAATGGGAGTCTGAATTATGGTTAATGTGGCTCCAGTGTGGTTCAGAATTAGCATGAAAGCAATCCTGCATGATTTGCTGAAGTGAGTCACTATACAGTATATGACATATCATTTTCCAAATTTTCTTTTTAATGTTCAATTATCTTCCCCTGCAGTGATGACCTGATTCATTGAATCTTTTCTCATAAATGCACCAACAGAGGTGTAAAGAGTACCTGAAAACCATACTTTAGCAAAAGTACAGATACCTTATAGCGAAAATGACTCCATTATAAGTTACAAGTCACCCATTCCAACACGAATTGATTAAAAGTCTTAGAGTATCTGATTTTACCAAGTATTTTCACTCATACTGAATGTAGGTTCAAAGATGCACTAGTCAACACCTAAGAGACATGCCAATGAAAAACAAGAAATTTGTGAGGAACGCAATCATGTTTAAATAACACCTCAAAATTGCAATAAATCAAGTTCGACACAACAGCCTCTTAAACGTCTACAGACACTGAAGTCTCAGTTAAGCTCAAGTGCTCAAAAAGGGCATAAGTAAACCGATATCCTTTAAAAAGGTCTTTTCAATAAACAGATAAATAAAATAATGTTAAGTAAAATTAAATAGTCAAAGGCTGGTTCTACATGCATCTCAGGTATGAAACACCTACGATTCACAACTACCTGCTAATTTACTCGCATTCATATAATGTAGCCTTGTTGACAAGTTTAGGTCAGGGCAAAACACATAAGATATAGTACCTTCAATGCCCTGTAGATGGTGATATCACTTCTTTTTTAGCAGAAATAAACTGCTGCAGAAAAAGTTAGGTGTCATGCAAAATGTAATGAGTAATTGCATTACTCATCACAAATGTATTGGAGTAAAGAGTACACATACTTATTCAGAAATGTTGTCAAGTAGAGAATAAAAATGGCTAATATATATTTGATACTCAGTCAAAGATATAGTAGGCAAAAGGATACTTAAGTACAGTAACTAATTACATTTATCAAAATACTTTACCCCACTGCGCTAAGGTGAAAAACAACTTTAAAAAAAAATAAAAATTTTGGTCTGTTTCTCAAACGAAAATATTGTATGGTTTTATAAGGCTTTGAATATAAAGTCTTAACTATTGTTGTTTTTGCATCCTCTTTTAATCTTGAAAGTCTCAATCCCCATCCATGATTCCATCTCAAAAAACAACCAGTACAACTCCTTAAAAATGTCTCCTTTCATGTTCAACAGAAAAAAAATTAAGTCATACAAATTTCGAATGACATGAGGGTGAGTAAATGATGACAGAATTTTCATTTTGGGGCGAACGAATCCTTTAAGAAAATCCAGAATGAAACTAAACTGTGCTTTTCTTTTCAACTGAACGCTTTTTCAGATGAGCCACGCAACAGTAAATAGCTAGAAGTCAGAAATTTGAATTTATTTGAGGCAACAGAATGAAAGAATGGCGTGACATGGCTCAGGGCTTTAGGAAGTTGCTCATAACCACTCCAAGGGATTGAGCCACATTTCTATCTTTCATCTCCCCTTGCACTTCCTCCCAGCCATTACACAGCTCTAAAAATTCTCTTATCCCAAGGGGAGGTTGAGGCGGGGGCAGGTGGGTAGTGCTTCACAGGTTATCTCCCAGGAGGAGATGCTCAACAGCACCGGCTGCTCACACCTTCCTCCCCTGAGATACTTGCATCTGACTATTAGCACAATGCCAGAACATACAAGGCAGCTCACATACATTATAGTGGGACAATTCGTGATAACAAAAAAAAATATTACACCACTCAAAGCTCATTCAGTCCAAAATCAACATTTCAAACAGCACCAAACAATCTTTACATCTTTATATCAGGAATTTGGACGAGATATAATTTCTCTTCAAGCTCTCAAGACGGTACACTGCTCTGCCGGAGCTATACGATGAGGTAGGCTATCACTTTCAGACTGTGTCAGTGAGTAGGAGGGCGAGAGAGAGAAAAGATAGAGGGAAAGATGGGGGGAGGGAGGAGAAAAGCTTGTCGTTTTCAAGTCAAGACACCCAGGCCCTGCGGGAAGGGACTGCGAGGCTGCAGCTTGGCCCTCGCTGTCAGCAGCTCCTCAAAGACAGAAGCAGGAAGGAGGCGGTGAGAAACCGAAGGCCAGGGAATCATTATGCAGGCTGATGTATTGAGTGATAGTGCCAGGCTTACAGATGCAAAGTGACAGCGTGTCTGCAGCACTGGGGCATCCGAAAGAACCGCAAACATGGTCTTTTTGTTTGCAGGATATTACCTTTGAAAACCATGACTGAGGCCCACAAAAAATAAGATGAAAGATTGGCTTTACCGTGAAGAGCATTCATGCTTACAGTGCAACATGAAAACTGTATCACTGTCTTGACAGTGTTTCATATATTGTGTCACAGTTGTCATTCTGTGATTTTTATAGTCTATTTTAGTGCTTATAGTCTAAAGATGTTTGGAATGTTACCACTTACTTTGGATATTTAACTAGCATTGGACAATATATTGAATATTTACAACATATTTGAAGAGTTCAGATGCAAAAGCCGCTAAACGCCACCACCATTAAAAAAGAGATAATGGTATTGAGCGAATGCTCTCCTCACATAGTATACATTCATCAAATACTTTCATTTCAAATCTGCTAAATCCCAGTGTCAGCCCATTCAGAAATACCGGTTCGTTGGCAGAAACCACTAAACGCCACTTCCCTTTGTCAGCAAAATCCACAGAAGAACCAATCGGAAGACGCAAATCGAATCATATGATTTCAAGATAGGGGTGGGCGATATATCGCATGAGATTGTCACGCGCATTTACTGACGAAATGCACGTGACAATCGCATGCGATATATCGCCCAGCCCTATTTCAAGATGAATGACGTTGTGCTTATGAGCTGGTATTCAATTGCCCAGCTGCAAGTTATCATCATGTTTTGTCCATCGTTACAGTCTTTTGCTGCTGTAAAACTCACAGAAACTGACGTTTTACTATGTCTTGTTGTCCAAAGAGGTGGACTTAGAGGTTTTTGCAAAAAAGCACACATGGACTTAGCTGGTTTTGCAGCAAAAGACAGTAAAATTTGTTAAATACCAATGAATTGACTAGTATTTTTGAAAATATGGCATTTTAATAACTGACTAATAACCTTTTCATTGCCATTAAAGTGAAATTACTGACTCTAAACATGGAAGCCTGGTAAAAAATGTCAGACGTACTTAGAGGTTTTTGCATCTGAACTCTATTTGTATCTATTTTGATAAAAAAAAAAAGAAGTGGTAACTAGGGATGGGCGATAGCTTATCGTTCGCGATATACCGTTGAAAATTCTCCTCACGATAAAAATTTGTCTCCTCGCGATAATAACGATAAGTCTAGTTGATGACATAGTTTCGTGCACGACCGATTCACTGTTCACGTGCGGAGTGAAAACAAGCATGACGGAAGGCGGACGTGAGGCTGAGGAGGAGCTTGTTGTTAAGCGAGGAGCTACCTTCACAATTTGGAACTGGTTTGGTTATAGAAAATCAGATGCGGAGCAAACTACCGTAATCACTATAAACAAATGTTCAATGCAAGAGACGTATGCTCTATGAGCAGTCATTTACGCCATCATCACCCGGGGGTTGATAGTGCGCGAGTGCAGTTGAGACCTAAACATCTCACGTTGCTATCTGTGTTTAAACTAAACTCATTTAAACCTTGCCAATTTAAACATTTAACCGTAAGATGCAAAAGAGAACTCGCGTGCGCTGTGAGGAGATTTGTGTGTACTCATCCGAAGCGCGTACACGGAGAGCTGCATCACAGCTGTATTTTGTAAACTATCTGAAGACATAGTCGGGATCGTTACTTTTTGATACCGTGTTTGCACTATTTTTACTATTTGTTCCATGGGACAAGAGTGTTGAAAATTTAACTACCCAATTGGTGGTTGCATGTTCCACATACGTATTATATTTACGTGTTTTATTGACTGTTTCACACTGAACTTCTTTACTTTATCAGGTTACTTTAACATGTTTGTTACTTTATCAGGATTTATTTGCAGTTGTACTCTGTTGTAATTTTGAAACACAACTGAAGACGTGGTTGGTGATTGTTACTTTTGCTGTTTACACTATTTTTGCCACTGTTTGCACCATGAAAGTATAAATAAATACAGAATCTGCTTACATAATTGATTTTAATTATTATTGTGTAATTGTTGTTGTGTGATGTTTTTCAGCACAGTCACTGGAACACAACTTAAACATAACATAATCTGCTATTTTATAGAAGAAAATATTTTATAATATATATATATATATATACAGTGGGTACGGAAAGTATTCAGACCCCCTTAATTTTTTCACTCTTTGTTATATTGCAGCCATTTTCTAAAATCATTTAAGTTCATTTTTTTTCCTCATTAATGTACACACAGCACCCAATATTGACAGAAAAACACAGAATTGTTGACATTTTTGCAGATTTATTAAAAAAGAAAAACTAAAATATCACATGGTCCTAAGTATTCAGACCCTTTGCTGTGACACTCATATATTTAACTCAGGTGCTGTCCATTTCTTCTGATCATCCTTGAGATGGTTCTACA
>RJVU01059775.1:3722096-3739695 GCA_003731715.1 Anabarilius grahami | reverse complement strand
TTCAAAGAGAATCCTCAAAAAGGAGCTTATTTAGAACTGGGAAGCACAGTGGCAAGTTGAGCATGTCCCCTGCTAGTTTTGACATTTACAACTTTGTACAACTATACTAAGGCTTTCCTGATATGCCTGAAAGCTCAAAAAGCCCTTTATTGTAACTCTATGACTCGTGTAACACAATCACAACTGTTTGCTTTGTACTATCTATTGGTGAAAGAAAAAGACTTGTAAATTACTAGTCTTAATCGATGCCAAAAACATCTTACAAAGAATACTGACGGCATTCTTTTATGGCAATGTGTGAACTTTTTCAGATAGGCTTTTCAGGACAAATCATCCATCATAACACTCCTCAGAACATTGTAAGACAGTATACTGTATAACAGTCCCCCCCCCAAAAAAAATTTTCATCATTTATTCACCCTCCTATCCAGGCTGCTCTTCTTCATTTAATAAAAATGAAAAAAACTTGGTGCTCCAAGCTCCAAAATGGAAAAAGCATCATTAAAAGGGGTCTAAACTAGGAAACTATACTGTATTTTAGCTGTGTGATAAACTGACTTTTCCACTAAAAGTCCTCTCAAACCTTTTGGTCATGAGACAATCCACCCAGACAGCAGCATAGTGTCGGCCCAGATCCGGCCTACATCTGGTCCACGTGTAATCCACATGCAGGCCAGATCTGGGCCACACTATGTTGCTGTCTGGGCAAAGTAAGGTTTTATTTTTTGGGGACAGACATCTTAAATTTGAGTATGCTCCTGCTATTTTGTATGATAATTTTATTGTACCTTTGTGTAAATTTGTAACTCCCTGGCTAAAAAAAAACAACTTAAACCAACCTAAGCTGCTGGTTTTAGAGGGAGGTTTTGGCCATTTTTCTTATGGTATATCAAGCTGGGAGACCAGCTGGCAAAACAATTTTGGCTGGTTTAACCGTATTTTTTGGGGTTTTTTTGTTTAGTTTTTTTTTTCAAAAAGGGGTTGACAGACACAGTCCAGATTCACTTTTATTATATGGAAATGAGCAGCCAAGGTATTCTTCAAAAAGATCACCTTTTGTGTTGCATGGAAGAAAGAAAGTATTTCGGGTCTGGAACAACATGAGGGTAAATAAATGATCAGTGTTTTCATTTTTGTATGAGCTATCCCTTTAATATTGTATTCTCACATTTATGTTACTCCAGTATTCTCTCACATACAACTCTGATGCATTAAGCATTAATCTACCATTAATATTAATTCATAAATGTTTTAAATTAATATAACCTATACTGCATTAAATTAACATCACAAAACTTACCTTGGGTGAATGTAGTGATAGTGGCATTGCCTTTTCCCAAGTTAATGAGATAGCCATGTTCAGCACCCACAGTAATTTTAAACGTCACTGCTCCTTGAGGGCTGTCCCTGTCCTCTGCCTTTAATGCTTTACTAGTGATTAGGAACCCAAGGTGACCAGTAGGGAGAATTCTTAATGTTGTACCACCCTTATTAGTCACAACCTGCGGAACTCCGTTGTCCACCGAAAAAATTGTGATTTTCATCATCTGGGGTTTGCGAGTCGCATAAACCGTGTCAGGGAACACGTAAAAGTCTGTGTGAGTTCCATCGGTGACAGTAAATGAGAAGCTGTCGGAACGAGACTCAGTTCCATCGTGCTTGTAGCGGATCATGTTTTCATTTAGGTCCTGCTTGGTGAAGGAAGTGATGGGTCTGGTGTTGTTAAACAGCAACTTGCCATGTACAGGCACCTGGGTGATTGTGAACTTTAAAAGCTGGTCAACTGTATCACGATCCTCCACCGTCAGCTCAAAAGGAGTGATTAACTTATTTTCGCCTTCATTAACAACCAGTCCGTGAATGGTGACCACAGGCTTTCTGTTGTCCACATCCGTAATGGACACACGAAATGTGCGGAACACAGGGTTGTAACCATCAGTCACCTCAAACTCGAAGCTGTCCATCTTCACCTCGTCATCAGCAGTATGGATGTAGTATATTTTATTTCCAGCTAGTTGCAGCTGAGCGAACAAACTAATGGGCATCCCTGGTGTATCAGTGCACTCTAAGTGTCCTCGTATAGGGGCACGAGTGATGGTGAACACCAAATGCTCATCAGGGCTGTTATGATCACTGGTGCTGAGCAGGTCTGTGGTTAGAGTCACCCTTCCTCCTTCTTTCAGAGAAACACCTTTGCTGATCACATCAGGGAACACCATGTCTATTCCACCCACAGTTATATAGAAGTATCTGTCAATCAAGGGGTTAATGCCATCAGTAACATCAAATTTGATAAGGTCACGAACTCCCTCTTGTCCGTTGTGAATGTACATGATCATATCTTGGTCAACCTCATTTTGTGTGAAGTTCATTCCAACGGTTATGTTTTCTAGTGTTCCGAACGGTGTTCGCTTCTGTAAAAACCCTTGATTTGGACCATAGCGGATGATGTAGGTCAGAATGCTATCTTCTGTATCCAGATCAGTCGCTTTTAAAACTTTATTGTTGATTATTTTCACCTCTCCTATCTCTATTTCAAGGCCATCATTAATCGCCATCCTTGGCGTTTCATCGTCAACCAAAATGACCATAATCATGACGGTTTTCTCCACTGTGAATTTGCCATCAGTGAGAAGAACTTCAAAACTATCCTCTGTGTTTTCTGAATCATCATGCTCGTAGACAATACTTGAAGCCTCTTGTATCTGATCAAGAGTGAAGTTTGTGACAGGAATAGTGCCTGAGGTTAACTGGTTGAGGATATATCCATGTTTCGGGGGTTTTGAAATAATAAACGTGAGCTCATCTGCTGGAATATCAGCATCAGCGCCATTTAATATTGGAGTGTCAATCACAATGTTCATGCCTTCCATCACAACAAACTCTCTCATATGGATCTCTGGCTTTTCGTCATTGGATGGGATTATCACGATTGGAAAAAAGTGTCTCTCTGAAAAATTTATCCCATCTGAACACCTGAAAGTAAACCTGTCCTCAACTGGCTCGACGCCTTTATGAATACTTTGCACATAATAAATGTGGTTTTCCCGAATGTCTTTGATGGTGAAAGCACTAATTGCAATCCCTGATCTGGATTTCTCAGAGCCTGGTGCAGGGGAGATGTTTTCTACGTATCCTGAGGTGGGCTGCACAATAATTGTGCAAAGAAGGTCATCATTAGGGGTGTCAATGTCATTAGCACTTATATGCGAAATTTCGATAACGTTTTTCTCGCCCTCCACAACAATGAATTGGGGGCCCACAAAGACCTCAGGGGCCTGACTATCCAGCGGCAGAATGGTGACCTGCACACAAACCCCTTTGATTTTATTTCCCCCAACTGTCCATTCATCAGACATATCAGTGAGCGTCAGATTAAAGTAGTCAAGTTTTGTTGTCAAGCCAATTTCTCCAGCACTATGTGCATACACAACCAATCCACTAATGATGTCTGCTTGAGTAAACCTATTGGAAGGTACACCGTTCACTAATATTTCACCAAACACTGGTGGATCCTCCACGATAAAAGTCAACCTGAGATCATCAGTATCTTCGTCTCGACCCTGAATGACGTTGGTGGTGATCTCAGTCGCTCCGTTCTCCAAAACATCTATGTAAGAACCGATAGTGCCCTCTGGAAGACTGATGGTTGGTGCTTCGTCATCAATAGGCTTCACGTTGATCCTGACTGTGATTGTGACAATGTGGACACCGTCACTGACATCAAGCTGGAAGAAATCACTGGTTGACTCATCACCATTATTAATGTAAGATATTCTGCCATTAGATATATCGTCCAAATTGAATGAATTCCCTTTAGTCAGTAAATCTGTAAATGTGTACTTAATCTGACCATGCTTTGGAGGCTGGGTGATTGTAAACAGTATCTGTGAGCTGTCCGTGTCTGCATCTGTGGTGTCCAGCTCAGTACGTGTGATGACGTGCACCCCTCGTTCTTGCAGGGTAAAGCCTGTGTTGGTAATCTGGGGAGGCTTGTTGTCAACAGGCTGTAAAAATATAGTGAAAACTCCATTGGCGCTGTTTCCCGCCATGTCCTCGACTTTGTAATGGAACTGCACCACATGTGGAGTTATTCCGAGCTCTAGATCAGGAGGCTTGTAGGCTATCTTGTGATGGTTTATCTGTGCCTGAGTGAACTCGGTGACCTCTGAGTTTGGACTCTCAGTTAGAACGATGCTTCCCAGAATGCCAGGGCTGTTCTCATCTGTGTCAGTGGGGGGCTGGGTAATTGTGTACTTCAGGTCCCTATCTTCTGAGTCCAAATCTGTGTAGCGCAAGAATTTCTTTCGAAAATAGGTGAGCTGGTACTCATGAACAGTCACTTGCAGAGTGGTCCCGGGGTACAACTCTGGGGGGATATCATCAATGGGGAGAACTTTGATGATGAAAGAGTTCTCACCTGATTGGTTTGGTGGGTCGTTGTCATCTTGCACACGGAAAACAAACTGGTCCATGATGGTTTTTGTATTATGCGGCCCGATATGTCTGTAAAACAGCTTGCCTTCTGTGATGTCATGCTGGAACCATTCTGTCACTACCTTCTCATACATCTCGTCCTCAGCATTGAACTTCCATGTGGATGGATCCTCTGGTGCATCTGATTGACGAAGAATCACTTCCGCAATATTAGAGTAGGGAGGCACTATGATGAATTTGATAGTTGAATCCTCAGAGTCTATATCTGCCGCACTAAGCATTAAAGGGGAAATGGGCATCATTTGGTTTTTAAACAAAATTAAACCTGTGTTGGCATTGATTATGGGAGGTTCATCATCAGTTGGCACCACTGTAATGGGAAATAGAAACTCAACTTCATTTTTGCCATCTGTCATTCTGAAAATGATATTATCGCTGTACGTATCGCTGCCATCATGCTGGTAAATGACGCTACCTACATCAAGATCTGCTGGGGTGAAAAATTTTCGCTTGGACCCCAGAACTGTGAGCTCTCCGTGGCGGAGCCCATTGATAACTGTGATTTGGACGTTGTCTAAATTGTCCTCATCACTAATTTGTAGGTTTTGTGAGCTGGACAGTGGCCTGGACTGACCCTCATAAAGCAGTTGGCCAGTGTTACGGGTCACAACCGGTGCTAGAGTGTTCATGGGCTTAACCACTATCATAAAAGCAAAAGGGTCTGATATAGCCCCCTCAGTGTCTACAACTTCAAATTCTATTTGGAAAATTCTCTCCGCATCTGAATCTACAGAAGGAGGCTTGTAGGCTATTTTAAAATCTTTCAGGTCTGCTTGATAAAAAGACGTGATGGGCAAATTCCTGTCATCTGTGCTTACAATGTAGCCCTCCTCAAAGGACAGCGGGGAAGTGATGTTAAAGATTAAATCATCAGGATTAGATTCCACATCCTCGGCGGCAAGCATGTCGTGGGTTACAGCCGTCATTACGAACTGGTCGACTTCCATCATCATCATTGCTACAAAACTCGGTTTAGGAGCTGTGTTTTCCTCACCCTCTTTTATAAGCACCACAATTTGGAAAAACTCTTGCTTCAGTACATTCGCTTCTTTGTCTTGTAACTCTAAATACATGGGAATATAATCTCGGTTTGGTGAACGATGTGCAAAAGTGTGCTGATAGCGAATGTCCATTCTGACAAATTCATCACAGTTCACTGGTTTCCCTAATTTTCCATTATCAACCAGCTTTCCATACCTGGGTAATGAGCTGCCACTGGCCAGAGATGTAACTTTACACAAATGAGCATTTCTATCATAAGTAAACTCCAGGATTTTCTTATCAATAGGATTACTCATTCCAAGCAGTTTCTCTACAACTACAGGCATGTGTTTGGTGAGAATCTCAAGCTGAGTGAAAATCACCTCCACTTCCATCATAAAGGGAATGATGACTGTATCAGTCTGAGTATCATATCTGAGTTGAAGTCTTACTCTGTCTTTTGAGGGGCTCCTGGATCCGAAATGCGAGTACTTTACATCATTGGGACCAAATTCACAAGGAAACTTTTTCGGGGACAGCTGTCCCGGTCTCTGGGACAGTGGGTCATTATCCAGAACTGTTATCGTGCACTTGTCTCCCGGCTGAACTTGGATAACCAGATCATTGATTGGATCAATATAAACAGATCTGCCGAAGGGGACCCGTATTCCATTATTGGCAACAAGAATAGCATCCTCTGAAAGTTCAGATCTTAAACCGTAGGTTAATCCCAAACTCTCAAATCCCTGTGTAGATGCATCGCGAATCAAAGTCAATATAAAGAGAAACAAGTGCACATGACACGTTCTACGTTGTCGCTGCTCTGTTATACTCCAAGCCATTTGTAATGTGAGCTAGAACTACTACTTCGCGTTCGGCACAATCCGTGGCAAGGTGAGAAAGTGTTAAAAGTTAAAGCGCACAACAGAAAAATCTCCCATTCGCATCCGCGCAAAGGTGCATCATTCTCCCTGAGCAGCTCGCACTCTGAATAAACTTCATGCCTCTCGGAGCTGTGTGAGGGAAATCACGCCCCGTTCTCACGCTATTGGCTGAACTTTACGATGGAATTCGTTCGGAGAGCTCTGATTGGTCGCACGCACTGTCACACAAAGGCAAGCGGGGACAGATCGACATAATTCAGAAGGAATGACTTCTTGTGGCGTATTATGGCAAGCTGTTTTAGCTTTCCTTCCTTTAAACTAATAACATCTATTTTTATTTTTACAAGTTTTTCATCTGGGTTGATTTAGAGCAAAAAAATATTTTCTTCTGACTAAAGAGCCCCACGGCCTCATATCCAAATGAAAACATGTTCAAATTAAATAAAATAACGTTTACATAGAAGCCTATTCTTAATGCATAGTTTTGAATCATGTGCTATAAGCTTTGAAATAACAATGATATGAAATCCAGCACTTCTGAATTTCTTTTTTATTTTAATTGTTCTCTAAACCTTAATGTAGGGCTACTTTTTTTCTACAAAAACGGAAAGAATAAAGACAACCGATACAGTAACATGCAATTAACTGGACAACAGTGATGTATTTCGTAATTATTTATTATTTGGTTTTATGAAATAATCAAAACAATAACATTATTACCAGCATAATTATATATAGCCTATATTTATATAATTCTGGACCGATTGAAAGTAAGTAAATAAATAAATAAATCCTGGTGCTCTTCATTTTGAGACAATTTGCTTTGACAGGCAATGACAAAAAAAAAAAAAAAGTCAGAAAGCAGAAAATAAATGATGTAAAGACTTTTTCATAATTTAACTGTCCAATATATATTATAGCTCCTGTGCATTGTGTCAGCTCTCTCTGGTGGTGAAAAATAAAATCATGAACTTCATTGTGTGGTAAATCTTTTGAGCTTCACTGAGTACCACTTTATAACAGTTTTTTCTGTTCTTTGCAGTATAGTCAGTTGAGAGTTAATTTGACATTGCTCTATTGGAAAGAAAAAAAGACACCCTATTGGGGGGGTATCACACACAGTTTCTGCCAATCTCATGTTAATCTTGAGTACCTATAGAGTAGTAGCGCATCCTTTATATCTCCAAAAATCTTTAGTTTAATCATATTTATAAAAGATACATTCGCTGAACCGAGTATTTCCGAAAACAGCCGAGTGCCTGGAGGCGTGTCGTTGTGAGCTGAGATAGAGTGACGAGCTGTCACGAGTATGCACAGCTTTTGTGTAGAGATCGTCTAAGCTATCAATGGACAGCTAAACAAATATATTTAAACACACAACACACCATCGCATTATCATGGATAACTTTTGAATCACTATAATGAATATAGCGTATAAATGATGAATAATGAATTTATTAATTACTACATTCGTGTTGTTTACATTATATGCAGTTAGGCGCCTATTGCCAACAAAACAGACATTTGAAGCAGTTTTACTCACCACCTGCTGTTCCGACTCATGACCGGGATCATTATCGCTGTGACCGCTCCATCTTTCAGTTTCAAACGATCTGTAAATCCATCGTAGAACTGGGCCTTGTTTATGAAACCATAAGCGCCGATCCTAAGCGCTCGAGCAGCCACGGAAAAACACGAGATATTCTCCATTAATTTTAACCAATAAAAAAGTGATTGTAACTATCAGTTTCTATGGTTATTTTATTAACAAATATCGACAGCGCATCAATGTAATGTGTGAGCACAACACTCTCAGCTCCACTTAACGCTGGGTTCTTTGGGAAGCAAGGTTATCTCTCCCTCACAACCAAAAACACACTTCTTTGGTGACATTGTTGATTTTGTGAAGTCCTGTGACCTGTGCAGCCGACGACTTCCGTAAACCCGAACACGCGTTGATAGGCGTGCTTTTGCTCTCTCGCTCTGGTCGACGTGTGTGCGCGCGCCCTTCCGGGAGAAGTTACATTTGGGGTCCTTGGCATTAAAAAAAAACCATGAAAAATCATGCTTTCAAATAATGCATTGTTCTATTCCAGCTATAATACCCTCTAAATGAGACTCGAAATCAGGCATGTCAGTTATTTAGGGCAAATGTTCCTTGGGACCATAGCTGTATTTCACACATGTGATAGGTTTTATTGACTGATAAGACATGTGCATCTTTCTGTGCAGCTGCCAAAGGATGTGAGAGAACAGAGCAGGTGTTGGAGAGAGAGGAAGAGAGGAGAACATAATACACTCAACAGCGGTCTTGAACCATATCTTTATATTTTATTCAATCAATGTGATACAGTTTGTAATACATTAATGCTTGCATGGAAAATTATATAGGTATAGGCATCATTTGAAGTGCTTAAACATACATTTAAGATGGTTTATTTAATACTGCAGGCATAAATAGTTGAAGTATAAAAAATGTCTACATATACTTTTCATGATACCATGAGACCAATTTTAATTCATTATATTTGTAAACATCCCTGCACTATTCTTATTGAGAAATTAGAAGTGCCTTAAATGCACAAAGAAACCTTCATCTACACACACAGTCATACAAACTCACTCAGCCAACTATTTTGGCATCCTGCTGTTTGGCTGATGTTTCCAGAAAGGCTTAAAATTATGCACATCACATAGGAATTCAGCCCTGTCAACACCCCCAGTATGAATCAGACAGATCAGATTAGAGTTGCCTAGTGCTGATTTATGGACCTATTGCCCATTTGTGAAATATTTGCAATTTTTCTCTTTGTAATGCTCATCATCAGAAGAGCTTAAAGGGTCTTAATTGTATGACACAATCTATTACCAGACTTAAAGGTAGGGTAGGCAATTTCGGACAGGCTAGCAGTAGCAAGCTACCTTTGGAAGAATAAAATAACGCCCTGCCTTCAGAGCATCTCCAAAGTCACACTTCCTCCAAAACACATCGGGCTCTATCATACATCCGGCGCAATGCGGCGTCACTGAGTTTTTTTGCTAGTTTCAGCCCGATGCAGATATCATTTTCACGTCCTGTGCCACGTTGTTTAAATAGCAAATGCATTTGCGCCCATTTGTGCG
Source organism: Anabarilius grahami (assembly GCA_003731715.1). Lineage (NCBI taxonomy): Eukaryota > Metazoa > Chordata > Actinopteri > Cypriniformes > Xenocyprididae > Anabarilius > Anabarilius grahami. The sequence goes on along the minus strand of RJVU01059775.1, from coordinate 3,730,210 downwards.
ATCATGGGCGTGCTGGTCTGAAAACGATGTGTGTTCAGGCGCATTGTTGGTGCATTGCTATTTTTAGGCAACTGAAATACGCACTTTACCTCAAGCACAAGCAGATCCGTTTCCTCGCCAGAGAAGTGTTCAGTTTTTCCGCTTGCAAACTCCGCCAGGTAAATAGCAAATCTGCCATGGCACGAGTGCAATTGGCTTTTAAAGGGAATGGGAGATGAGACTCTGATTGGTTTATTGCACGTTATGCCCAAAACACACCCATTACTCGTTAAGAGAATAGGGACAACACTTTTAGACCATGCGGCAGGCGTGCCGACCATTTTTCCTGTCCTTAAATTACCAAAAGTGGATTCGGACACGCCCTAAGTGCACTTGCGCCATGCGCTTTAGACCATGTGCTTAGATCATTAAAATAGGGCCCATTAACACAACGCACATAGCAGCGTCTGCAAAGAGTCACAGGTTGAGAGATTACCTCATGTCTCAAAGCACATAATTACAATAATAATAAACAAAGAACTTACAGAGCTCTAGTTGTACCACTTGACTGCTGCATATTCATTTCAGCGTTGATAGTGTTGACATAGAACCGCAAAATCGAGTATGAGTACATAAACAGCTCTGGGTAGAACGTCACTGGGAGGTAGGAGAATGATTGGACGAACACTTTTTGGTCCTGTGACTTCCAAAGAATATATATGTTATAATATTTAGACCACTTTTATTATTGATTGCTCTCAGGATGTGAAGAGAGTTTCAACCAGTATAACAAAAAGTGTTTATAAAACAAATGGCTTACCCTACCTTTAATCTGGCATAGTGTTTTCTCACATGTGACTTGCATGAAGAATGAAAAAGGTTTTTCCAACTCTGACTTCAGGGAAATGGTCAAAGTGAAAGCTCTATGAGTGTTTATCATCACCTGGCTGCTGCTCTGTATTTAACATAATGGTTATTTTGGTCTTATTGGATGTGTAGGAAGCTGCAGATGTTCTCAAAAGATGAAAGGCAGCAGTGAAACAGTCAGCAGTTTGAGTTAGTCTGCCTGTATTTTCATGTACATCTTAAACATTTTATCATTTTTCATGAAATGTACTCTTAATCTAAAATGTCTTATGCTTTTACATTACTTGTCATGGTGATAAAGTCATGTAACAGTACAAGAAAATTTAAGAAACTGAGAAACCTCCTACATCCTCTCGCATGAGCCCAGATTATTGTCATTACCTCAGTCTGATCCTACTCGACAATTACAGCATGAGCTCTCTACATCTCTATCTATAGAGTATAAACCCAGTATTACCTGTGCTCCATTCAAATCCATTTCTTTTCTAAAGCACTTCCTCTAGGGGACTTTCCACTTAGGATTTGATGTTCTCTTCGAGGCTTGATTTAAGAATACCCCTTCCTTATGAGTAACATACCAGACACTGAAACGGTTTGTCTTATTTTTGCTGCATAGTTTTTCCAGAACATCACCTGTGGTTGTGTGCCCAGACTTGACATGTTGGTTGATTGTTATTCAGTGCATTTGTTCCCTGAGGGGGTACTTACACCTGGTCACTTTATGCGTTAAATGGATTTTGAACATAGTGTGAATCTGTGCAAAACATATATAAATCTGATCAACTATGTGGTTTAGTGAATCAGATCACTATCCAGTTTAAATGCATCTTCGAGGGCTTTAACATTAGATGTGTCTGTTATCAGATCAGTAAAAATGCACAAAGTGACCAAGTCTTAATACCATCAGATGCTATTTAACATTACACTGTTCTAAGGTTGATAGAATGAAATGTTGAAGAATTAAAGCAGAATTTGTCTTACATTTGAAATCATTAGCCTACTGTATAACTTAGCTTAAAGGGTTAGTTCATCCAAAAAATGAAAATTCTGACATTTATTACTTCCAAACCCATAAGACCTTCATTCATCTTCTGAACACAAATTAAGATATTTTTTGATAAAATCCGAGTTTTTTTTTTTATATATCCCCCACAGAAAGCAATGTAATTACCACATTTAAGGTCCATAAAAGTAGTAAAAACATCATTAAAATAGTCAAGTGACTACAGTGGTTCAAAGTTAATGTTATGAAGCGACGAGATAAAAAAAAAAACTCTCGGATTTCATCAAAAATATCTTAATTTGTGTTCTGAAGATGAACGAAGGTCTTACAAGTGTGGAATGACATGAGTGTGAGTAATTAATGACAGAATTTTAATTAAAATTAGAAATTAATAGCTATGACATCATAATATGGATAAAGAAAACATGCTGCGCTCTTGATGCTGCCGATTTTCCATGTGGAATTCAACATTCATAGCTGCCAAGACTCACAGTTGTCATTCTGCCTTTCCACTGCAACAATTGCTGAGCTTATCGGGTCTATTTTTTGCTTGAAATGCACTTGGTTGTGACAATGCAGCCCACATATCTCATTAGTGCTATTTTAGTTCACTACTGCACTCTGTCTTTGATTGGACATGCTCTCCGGCCGGACGAGGGAAGCTTGTTGTTAAAACATGTCAACACAATTTTTATGGCATACAAGTTCAGGTCAGCAAACAGAGGTCAAAACAGTATGTGTCAGCGGTGCAGATGTCTGGGCTTGTCTTTGAGTCTATAAGGAAATGGATTTGGAGAGAAAACATCAAAGAAAGTATGCCATCATCTATAATTATGAGGACAGTTTTAGATCTACAGCAAAAATGCTGTTAAGATATATTGTTCATATGTGTTTGCATAAAATGCTTTTAAAATTACTTTAATGAGTTGTCCTGTTAATTTCCATAAAAATGCTACATTCTTCTAGGCTTAGCTAGATATAACTCATATTCTTGTCTACATCTGCATCTTGTCTAAACAACCATTACATGCACTTAGAGGTAAAGATACTCTGTTGTTACAAACTTTAAGGTTGGTAAGAGTTTTTAATGTATTTCAAAGAAGTCTCTTATGTTCACCAAGGCTGCATTTATTTGATCAATAATACAATAAAACAGTAATATTGCAAGTATATTATTACAATTTAAAATAACTGTTTTCTATTTTAATACATTTTAAAACGTAATTTATTCCTGTGATGGCAAAGCTCTCTTTTATAACATTATAAATTCCATTTCTGTCTTTTATAATCAATTTGATATATCCTTGCTGTATAAATATATGGGCAATTCTTAGACTATGGGCACTTTCATGTCCTTTGTTCATATTTTATAAAAAACATTTAATTTTGAAAAATCCACACTTTCAAAGTTAAATTTACAATGAAAGCACTTTAGGAACTTTNAAGTTCAAGATGTTAACGCTGAAGCAGATCCTCATGGCCCATTCTGTGGCGAATTGTAAATTACAATTTATGCGCAACTTACATTTTTCATGTGACTATTTGTGGTTAAAGTTGTTTACAGTAAGACTGTAACTGTTCATCTGGTTATGGAATCAAACAGACTAATGACTAATGATTTGTTAATTGAGTTTCAAATAAATGTTTTCTTTTTTCTACATGGACGTCCATTCATTGTCATTTCCACAACACCCAGTCATTTCCACCACCTCATAACTTTTTAAAAAATATGTACAAAATTCTAATCACTCATTAAAAATTTCTGCATAGTTTATGGGATAATGTTCCACTTAATGTAATAACACAAGTAGCTATTTTTCTGAAATGTATCTAACCAATGCAATATTATATTTCAGGTTGTGGTGGATGTAAGCTTTGTGTTTGGGCCTCATGACAATTAATTTACTTAATCCACAAATCTATGGTAATTGCAATATAGGTATAAATTGGTAAAACTATGTGTGAAAGTGGTCCTACACTGTTAAGAAATTCTGTATATCATAATAATTTTAAATAATAATCAAATATTGACATGTGATGGAAATGACATTTGTTCAGTGCGGATTGGAAAATATGTCAAAAAACACCAATTTGTCTTATAATGTAAGTGCGTTCTCTTATGGATCATTAAACTAGACTTGTTATATTTAACTGTTAGACTGTGACAATTTTGATTTGAACACTTTTTTTTCCCTCAAGTTCACAAGGCCAAAAGTGCCTGTAGTTGAAGAACCACCCATTTTTGTCTCTTACTGACCCCAAACGTTTGAATGATATTGTACATCCTTTTTAAAGCTAAAATGGTCTCTAATTAACTCTGTTCTCATAATCAAAGTGGTTTACCTTTATTATTTATCTACATAATATCTTGTTTAGAAACTTTCAAATTTGGCCTAAAATCATATTTGCATGAGATGAGTGCTAAAACTGATGCTGAAATAGTAATGAGGAGAAAGATAAATTCATATTAAAGTTGTGCCAGAGGAGGCGCTTAGAAATAAATTAGTCATAGATCATTAACATCAGAAGTTACTCAGTTATAAAACAAGCTCGCTCAGGAGAAACCCCTTAGATCCTAAACTTTTAAACAGTTGTTAATAAGTCTCAGGGCCTCCAGCTGTTCAGTGGTCAGTAAGGCACATTAGGGGTCACCTGTTCTAATCCTGCTTTGAGCCAAAACTGAATCCACACCCAGCACGATACCATTTCTGCCTGATGGACCCTCAAGCTGACACTTGGTGCATACGCTGCTGCACACTGTGGAAAGAAAATATTTTAGCAGTTTTATTTTAATAATTAGTCATTTCATTTTATAGCGTTTTGAAAAGCCTACAAGGTCTTTTAACACATGAATATTTAATTTCAAGTGGTTTATTTCACATTCTATAATAGTGTGTAGAAAATATGTTTTATATGCTTTGGTTTCTTTGTGCTTCCTTGTAATTTTATTTTTTTTTTCTTGTTGGATGAAAAAAAGTGAAAATTACATTTTGCAAATGCCATCCCTTTCACCTACCAAAATGGAGTCACTTAACAAGTTTCTTTACAGAGTAACCAAGGTCTGTAAGTGCTGTTTGGAATTAATTACAAAGTTCTGTTGAGTGAAGAGTAAGTGAAAAAATCATTATTTCAGAGTGCTGTCAAACTGCCAGCTAAAGGTTAACATCAATGGCAGCTAATGCTGCTTTGTTTTGGGGTTGACAAAAATATTTTCACTGTTCCCTGCTTGGCATTAATTAAGCGCAACATTAATCTTTCATTGAGCTTCTCAAAAGTTCCAAAAGTTAAGCTTTTTCCACTAGACTTAACAGCAGGTATGACACTATATAGTCCAAAATGTCTGCCTCAAGGGATTGAGGTTTTTTTTGTTTTGTTTTTTTTTGAGTTGATGAACCGCCATTATTACCAGTATAACTATTCAGAATTTAATTTGTAATTAATTGAACACCTTACAGCCTCAACTCAAATTCACTGTTCAGAATCAACATAAACTCCCATTTAAACCACTAACACATTGACTTTTTAACCCGGGCTAATCATGTCAGGTTAATGTAAGTCTGGTCTGTTAACAGATGATCATTCATTCCTGGGTAGGTTGACAGAAAGTCAAGTCAGAGAGATTTCCTCATCTTCTCAATCCTGCTCTTGAAAAAGTAACTTATAAGAATGCTATTCTGCTGTAAGCCGACTGAATCATATTCACACCTGGCCTGTTCAAGGGAAAAAATAAAGAGGAACAATGTATCATTGCATTTACTTAAAGATTGTTTGCATGACCTGAGGCTTTTTCTTACAAACTCATTGCAAATATAAAGAATTGAGACAAGTCAGGTGATTAAAGCTTTTTACGCTCTAAAAAAAGCTGGGTTAAAAACAACCCAAGTTGGGTTTTATATGGACAAACTCGGCAATTGGGTTGTTTTGACCCAGCGGTTGGGTTAAATGTTTAACCCAACCTGCTGGGTACTTTTATTTAACTCAACTATTGTTTAAAAAAATACTATATTGCTCACTTCAAATTAACCCAAAAAAGGTAGAAATTTAACAATTATTAATATTTTTAATAAATTAACATTAACAAGTTTAATAAATAATAAGTAAACAATAAACATTTATTAAATTGCTTATTAATACGTGTTCACCTTTTTGATAATTACTGTTTCCTCTAGTAATTATGTATCTGATTTAAGCCAGCCATATAGTAATTTTTAAACAATAGTTGAGTTAAATAAAACTACCCAGCAGGTTGGGTCAAACATTTAACCCAACTGCTTGTTCAAAACAACCCAATCGCTGGGTTTGTCCATATTGAACCCAACTTTTTTAGCTTTTTTGATTGTAAAAAGCATTAATCACCTGACACATCTCAATTCTTTATATTTTCTATAAGTTTGTAAGAAAAAGCCTCAGGTCATGCAAACAATCTTTAAGTAAATGTAATGATACATTGTCCCTCTCTATATTTCCCCTTGTGCAGGTCAGGTGTGAATGTGATTCTACTAGGTCTGAACTGCCCCCTTGTGCCCACTTTACAGATATGCAACTGTTTAAAGGTCATAATTTAAAGAAAACCCCTGTTCTAATGCATACATCTGTTTTAATGAGTTGAAACCTAATAATGCAATCTTATAAACCCATAAAGCATACATTACTATAATTTTCCACCAGCATAGCTCTGTTTTATTTAAAACAAAAGAAAGAGTTTAATTTAGGAGACAAAATTGATCTGCCGCTAGATGGCGCTCTAATCGAAAAGTGTCACATTCCCCACTGCCTACATCACAAAACATTGCAAAACAAGAAAGAAAGAAAGAAAGAAAGAAAGAAAGAAAGAAAGAAAGAAAGAAAGAAAGAAAGAAAGAAAGAAAGAAAGAAAGAAAGATTTTTTTTTTTTTTAATTCACCTTTAAAAACAGGATATGGGATTGTTGTGGTTGTGGATATTATGTATAAGAGCAAGCAATTGAAAAGGTGGCATGTACACAGACATCAGTTTTAACCTCATCATAATCCAATCTGCTCTGTTTACATCTGCAGGTTTTGAGCTGCTGTTCTGAAGAACAATGGGAATGAAAGCGTTACCTGTCCAATTTATAAAACAACCACCTGATACAACAAACTGTATTTGACCACAAGCGAACTGCCCAAACAGCAGTTTAATGAGCTGCAGATGAGTCACATTGTCATTACTCATGGGATACTCCCATCCTGTCCATTTCTATTCTCCAGTGACAATGACTAATCTACATTACTGAAGAATCTTAACTAACGGTTTCTCCAAGTAGCCTACCATAGTTACCACAATAAATGAATATGAGATCTGCAGTATAAGAAGCTTTCAGATTCTTTTTTTCAATATATTATTTTTATATTATATATATATAATATATGGTCCAACAGATGAGCGACTGTAGCTCAAATTGCTCAAGAAGTTAATGCTCGTTCTGATAGAAAGGTGTCAGAATACAGTTTGTTGCGTATGGGGCTGCATAGCCGCAGACCCGTCAGGGTGCACATGCTGACCCCTGTCCACCACCGAAAGCACCAACAGTGGGCAGGTGAGCATCAGAACTGGACCACGGAGCAATGGAAGAAGGTGGCCTGGTCTGATGAATCACGTTTTCTTTTACATCACATGGATGGCCGGGTGCGCGTGCATCGTTTACCTGGGGAACACATGACATCAGGATGCACTATGGGAAGAAGGCAAGCTGGCGGAGGCAGTGTGATGCTTTGGGCAATGTTCTGCTGGGAAACCTTGGGTCCTGCCATCCATGTGGATGTTACTTTGACATGTACCACCTACCTAAGCATTGTTGCAGACCATGTACACCCATTCATGGAAACGGTATTCCCTGGTGGCTGTGGCCTCTTTCAGCAGGATAATATGGCTGCCACAAAGCAAAAATGATTCAGGAATGGTTTGAGGAGCACAACAAAGTGTTTGAGGTGTTGACTTGGCCTCCAAATTCCCCAGATCTCAATCTCAATGTGCTGAACAAACAAGTCTGATCCATGGAGACCCCACCTTGCAACTTACAGGACTTAAAGGATCTGCTGCTAACATCTTGGTGCAGATACCACAGCACACCTTCAGGGATCCAGTGGAGTCCATGCCTCGACGGGTCAGGGCTGTTTTGGCAACAAAAGGGGGACCAACACAATATAAGGAAGGTGGTCATAATGTTATGCGTTATGCATAATATATAAGTGTGTGTGTGTGTGTGTGTGTGTGTGTGTGTGTGTGTGTGTGTGTATATATATAA
>RJVU01059775.1:3703570-3720898 GCA_003731715.1 Anabarilius grahami | reverse complement strand
TTGAGAGACGCAAGACCCAACACTCTGGATGAGCTTAAGGCCGCTATCGAAGCATCCTGGGCCTCCATAACACCTCAGCAGTGCCACAGGCTGATTGCCTCCATGCCACGCCGCAAAAGGATTCCCGACCAAGTATTGAGTGCATAACTGAACATAATTATTTGAAGGTTGACTTTTTTTGTATTAAAAACACTTTTCTTTTATTGGTCGGATGAAATATGCTAATTTTTTGAGATAGGAATTTTGGGTTTTCATGAGCTGTATGCCAAAATCATCAGTATTAAAACAATAAAAGACCTGAAATATTTCAGTTGGTGTGCAATGAATCTAAAATATATGAAAGTTTAATTTTTATCATTACATTATGGAAAATAATGAACTTTTATCACAATATGCTAATTTTTTGAGAAGGACCTGTATATATATTATATAAACTGTATTATATTATATTTATTATATACACACACCAGTCAAAGGTTTGGATACATTACTATTTTAAATGTTTTTGAACAAAGTCTCTTTAGGCTCATTAAGGCCGCATTTATTTCATAATAAATACAGAAAAAAACAATAATATTGTGAAATATTATTACAATTTAAAATTATGGTTTTCTATTTTAATATACTTTAATTTATTCCTGTGATGCAAAGCTGAATTTTCAGCAACATTACTCCAGTCTTTAGTGTCACATGATCCTTCAGAAATCATTCTAATATACTGATTTATTATCAATGTTGGAAACAGTTGTGCTGCTTAATATTATTTTATAACCTGTGATACTTTTTCAGGATTCTTTGATGAATAAAAAGTTAAAAATATCATCATTTATTTAAAATAGAAATCTTTCGTAACAATATACACTACTGTTCAAAAGTTTAGGGTCAGTAATTTTTTTTCTTTCTTTTTTTGAAAGAAAATGAATACTTTTATTCAGCACGGATGTTTTAAATTGATAAAAAGTGATATTAAAGATTTATATTGTTAGAAAAGATTTATATTTTGAATAAATGCTGTACTTTTTAACCTTTTATTCATCAATGAATCCTGAAAAAAGTATCACAGGTTCCAAAATAATATTAAGCAACACAAATGTTTTCAACATTGATAATAACAGTATCAGCATATTAATGATTGCTGAAGGATCATGTGACACTGAAGACTGGAGTAATGATGCTGAAAATTCAGCTTTGCATCACAGAAATAAATTAAAGTATATTAAAATAGAACACCATAATTTTAAATTGTAATAATATTTCACAACATTATTGTTTTTTCTGTATGTATTATGAAATAAATGCAGCCTTAATGAGCATGAGACTTTGTTCAAAAACATAAAAAAAATAGTATCTATCTATCTATCTATCTATCTGGTGCAAAACATTACCAAAACTGTAAAATGCTTCCAACATTATACCATAGTGACATTTACATCAGCAGAATTAACAACAACGTTCATTACAGAAAACCAAATGTTTACTTGGTTCAAAAGGTCAGTGTCCTTAACCATCCTTCTAACTGAGACCCATTTCTTCATGTAATCTTAAGGACCACGTTTTGTTTTTAAACAAGTAGTGTAATGACATCACTGAATGATCACTGAGGGAACAGCAGTATTGACATGCAGATCATGAAACTGATTTGGTTCACTGGCTGTTTAACAGTTTTATTGGCTCTTTGTAGACAGCAGTCATGTGGGAGCAGGAGCCATAATTATGAAACATTAGGAATGCTTTTTTATTTTCAACAAAGAAATATCTAAATACAGACTTATCTGAGGATGTAACTATGAATTTGCCTGATACAGTAAATACTGATACAGGTCAGAGGTTTTGATTTATAAAATGATGGTGGTTTGTTTTACTCTGTGTCTTTTTTAAGCAACTATATACCAGGCAGTGTAAGCAGGAAGGAACAATGTCAAAGCAGTAACATGTCAACGGTTGCTTGTACAGAGAGTTCTCTGTCTAACAGCAGTGACTTTACAAGGGTGAAACTATTTCCTATGATGTGCGTAGGACAGCAATCGTACAAAGACATAAATCTAGCAATTAGGTATAGCAAATGATAGTTAGCTAGCTACACTATCACACTTACTACAGATACTCACTAAATAAATAAAGACATGGAAAAGAAAAATGTATTTGTTACAAATATTTTAGAATTATGCCTAAATTATCTTAAAGCTTAGTCAATTAAATGTACAAAACAATCATCCCAACAACAAGATGAACACTGAAACAATATTAAGTAATATTAATCATAAAGTGCTCTAAGGTCATTTTCACTACAATTGATTACTGAGACGCAAGATGACGACAGTTGTGAGTCATCTGTGTGATACGAGAGACATATATAAAGTGCAACAGCTGGGTTACGCAAGTAATCCCACTCATTTTCCCCATAAGGGAATAGATTTTTAACAATAACTTATAAACTTTTAATGAAAAACATACTGTCATCTACAGTACTTGATATATACTTTTGTTGAGGACATCAGCCTGCATTATTTCAACTTATTTTTTCAATAATTGTGTTAAAAAAAACCTCCACCAATCAGAGAATCGAATACACCGTATATGCATATCTTGCAATAAACATAAAATATTTTTGTTCTTTCCTTTTTATCACCATGCCAGCTTCTATGGCTATGTTCATGGCGAGAGCCAGTTTTATTTATTCAAAAATAAAACTAAATAAGATGTTTAAGATTCATTTCTTTCTAAAAACTTTAAATTGTTAGGCTGCATAGATTAGGTCAGCCGGAACCGGGAACACTTCCCATAACACCTGATGTACTCGCTATATCATAAGAAGAATGGTGTCTACGCTAATATTAGTCTCTCTCTGTTTATCCTGAGGTTGGCCGGAGCCTGCCAGATCCAGGCCGAATCCAGATAAGATGAAGGACCTCCATCTAGACATGACGATAACGCAGCCCTGACGTTTCAACTAATCTACTCCCTGCGAAGGCCCATTTCTCTTTGCTTTCCCTATGTATATATAAAACGTTATAAAAATTATTCCAGTTCGCAAAGATCCGCGGACACAACTAATTTTTCTGTATTATGCGGACCAGTAAAGTTATTTGGCAAATATCACTTTTTTTTTTAAAAGACCAAGCTTATGCGCACATACACACACAAACACACAAACCTATAGACTAAACACATAAATGAACGGAAAGAATGCATTTAAGGTATTCGGTATTCAGTAGGAAAGGTGTCATTTAAGCGGCCCCTAAAGTAATAATTAACAATTTTTACAACAAAGATTCAATCAAAAACCATCTTTAGCTCGATAAGAATTTTCCTTTTGTCACTGTGAAGCTGCTTTGAAACAATATGTATTGTGAAAAGCGCTATATAAATGAAGATGACTTGACTTGACTATTCTCGACACTTTATAAAATTAAGGTTGTCTAACGATGTCTTTAGTACCTTTCTGGACCTTGAAAGTGTTGATTATATTGCTGGCTATGAAGGAGTCATATACCTCTAGGATTTCATCAAAAATATCTTAATTTGTGTTCCAAAGATGAACGAAGGTCTTACAGGTGTGGAACAACATGAGGTCTAAATTTGAATTTACTTGGTTAAAAGCTTTTTCAAAAGTATCAACAGAATAAAACAAGTTCCTCAAACAGGTATTACAGAACAATAAAATAATCATAACGTAAATGTAAATGTAAATCAACATCTTTAAGTCAATAGTTTTAATTTTTTTTGTTTTTTTATGTCATGTGCAATGCTTCACGGGATTGTAGTTCTTTCCCTTTCTAAAGCCATTACGCACGCAATCTTGTACCTTTGTATTTTTGTCTGATTTCAAATATTTTTTTTTTGCTTCAAATCAAAGTTTGTAATGTTGTGATTCCCCTAGTAGCTGGATGGATTTAAAAAAAAAAATCCCAATTGGAAAAATGAATGGAAAACTATAGTTACTGTTGAACTCTATAGCACCTGTTTCAGTCACGTGTATAAGCAGACTGATATACACCACATTACGCAACATCTGACAGCTGGATGGCACGAGTCTGACCAATCAGAACGAGTCTTCAAATAATAGATCAATTTATTCACTTGGCACTGTTTAAACTGTGATGCAAAATCAGTTTTAAAATGAACGGTCTTTTCTTAAAACATGGTTGTCACCATTTTGCAGCATACAAGATATGCTGAAGTTGCTCTATCCATAAACATGATTGAAAGTGGGTTATATTACATAACTGAACCTTCATAAAGGCAATGAATCTCTCGTCTTGTTCCTGAGATACTCTCATCTGCTTGAATGATTGAATCATAAAACAACCTGCAGCAGGAGATTCCTTTCAGACTGCTCTGTAAAATAAACTAGCAGATGATTTAAAAAAAAAAAGAGTTGCTGCTGTATTTTGCTCTCCCACATTCTGAGCTTAACAGTTTGGGATTTCTCATTTTTGGAAGGTGGAACTGCTTTGGACTTGTTCCACTGTTTGCAGTAAACGGATACATATACACTTCCTGCAGAACTTCAAAGCTTTGTCATTTCAAATCAGATACAATATCTTTTCATTTTAGCTTATCTGTTTTTCTCAGTAACAAACCAGTCATGGGTGACTATAGCTGCAGTAACACCTTTGCACATATCAAACAGGAAGTGACACGGACTGAAGTGTAAGTACTCAGAGTTCACACATTGGGGATCAGAGTCTGTGTGAAGTTGAAATGTCTCACTTTGTGGTTAGAGGGATTTGCTCCCTGAGGAGCCATCGGTGAATGATGAAATTCTGGGACACACAAACTCCTACACTAACTATCCGAGGAACAGAACGGAATATAGAATTATGTTCCATAAGGAAAAGTTCAAAGTCTTAGAGAAAAACATGCAAGCTCATGGCAGACTTGGGTTTAGAAAATATCCTGTGCTTATAGTCAAATACCTTACTATTGTGTGTCAACTTTTGCCTCATAATCAAATAAAGTAATGCATTAAAAAAATTAAAATATAATTAATGACACTGTATAAATTAATTTCATATATCAATATCTGCATAATGGCCACCTAAAAAGATGATTCAAAACTCCACACACAATATCATTTTAAATAGTTAAAGATCTCTAATAAAGAGAGTAAAAAGAAATAGAAAATAGAAAATCTTAAGTATGCATCTAATTTTTTTAATAAATGGCACTTTTCAGATATTCTGTTATATAATATAAAGTAAATATATTATATTATATTATTATAATGCTACCATCTTAAAAATCTGCTAACAACAGACATCATCTTAATCATTTTAATTTAAAGATTTTGACTTCTACAAACAAAAGTTGTCATTTTAGTCATGCAAAGTACAAGGATCTGCTTTATCTGTCCCTCCCAATCTAATGACAGTGAATTCCATCAGCAATCTGTATTTTCAGTCTCGAAATTAATGTTTGATCAAATGGTCAATCATTCACAAAACTTATCACACAAACGCATTTTGCTGATACGCAATCTGATTCCATCAATTACTATGAACCAAGCAGGATATTCAATCTACCTTAGGAAAGAATCATCTGCAGTGGTTGTCACAATCAATTACCACAAGAAGAACTAAACCATCATTCATTCAGGTCTTAAAGAGATATCTACTTACTAACACTATAAAAGTGCAAATCAGCACGTCTCTTTTGTTGCGGTGAACCACCCACTCCGTCTGTGGGAATGAGAAGAGATGAGATGTGCTTCAGAAGTACCTCTCTCCTATAGGAACAGGTAAACCCACGCCTAGCACAGAGACAAATTTATCTCGTCCAGAAAAGTGCTGCCCACACTGACTGAGGCTAGACAGATGTTTGAGCCTCTCTCTAAATGTCAGGGCTTTAGCTTTTAGAAACAGCACTTCAGTTATTCTGACAGATTAATTGGTTATGTATCAATCGTTATACAAAGAGCCCTACCAGCTGAAAAAGGCCCGAATGAACTGCCATGCAAAAGCCAACTGCAACATTCCAATGATCCAATCAATTCACAATCAACAAAGCCAAATCCTTTGTTTGAGAAGCCATTTCACTCGAATATACATCACAATAGGGAAGAAAACACAATCACAACATTCGTTTCATGCCGACTTAAAAAGGACATCTTTATGGTTAAGACTGAGGAAGCAGTATTCAAAGCATAATATGGTGCTTTATTATAACTACATTTACTGATGTTAGATTATGGAAGAAAAATGGGTTGTGAAAACATAAACATCTAAATGTAATATCAAAATATGAACATCTATAGTAACTGATATAAATGTTTATAGTTCATGCATAATATTTTATCATCTTCTGATGGTGCAAAAGGAAAGGCAACAAAAACTCTTAATTTAATTTACAAATATCAAAGGCTGAAATTGTTCACACATCAGATGGGATGCACTATAAAAAGACAAAGCAATAAAAAAAACAATCCAAATGTGTTTTGTTCAAAACAAGATGCTTCAAAACAAAGGAATAATATCTACAAAGGAACTTAAATGAGTGTGATTCACTAGCTTTGCTTTTTAACTTCCTCAGATCTGTCACAACCATCATCATAAAGTCTATTTAATTCTGTTCAAACTGTGCTTACTGTCATTCTGCTGCTTTGTTCTTATGTTTTGTGTGTGTGTGTGTGTGTGTGCATTTGTTGGTATGAAAGAAAGAGACAGATCACCATTTTCTCTTGTCTGGGTTTCATCCAGTTCCATCACCAATGAGAAAAGCTGCTCACTCCCCTTTATAGAGGAATATGCAAATCAGAGAATGAAAAGCTGCAATTAATCCACATTTTACACACTGGCATGGCAACAGCTGCAATCAATGTGTCGAGACAGCACTGTTTTTACAGAGGTGGATTTTGTGTTTCCTATAGATCAATGGTTTCATCATGAACTAGCTGAAGTGATCAGTTTTTTTGTTTCAATCTTTCCTCCCTCTAAAGGCATAAAAAAGAAGTAACAGTAGATTATATTTAAAGAAACCATTCTCTCAAAAATCTCATGCCGTTCCAGACTTGTATGACTGTCCTCCTTCCGTGGAACACAAAATGAGACTTTTTACTGGTCAAATTAAATTAATAAAGACTTAAATTTTGGTCTGTTCCTGAAAATATATGAGGCGTTTCATATATGGACCATTTATGTCATGCTACTTTTATGGTGCTTTTGTTTTTTTGGATCCCTTTTTCAAGCTTGAAAGGCTCAGTCCCCATTTTGTAATTGCATGGAAAAGATCAGGACACTATTCAAACTGTCCTTAGTGTTCCAAAGATGCAAGAAAAACTTTATGACTGCGACAGAAGCTATTTTGTAATGGAAACAAAGCTACAGAGCTGCATGGTTTGGTCAGACACCCAAAGCCGGAGTGAATTGATTACAGTAGTAAAGTAAACATTATCCAGACACCGGTTTACAAAAGTTATTTTGCTTACATAACACACGCCAAGGTCTGTCTCCGGACTGCCGTCCTGTATCTAAGATCTGATGCACAACACAAGCAACAGGAAATGTGGCACTAAACTACACTTCAGTGGAATTACATCTCCACAGACGAATTTCCATGCCACATTTTTGAACGTCAGCCAACGAGTCACGTGGCAACATAATTTGAACATAAACACAATGCTTTCTAAAATAGGCTATTACTAGACTCAAGACTCTGTTTCTGTCTAACACTTGAAATAAACACCAATAAGTGTTAAACGCTTCAAATTTATCTTTGTTTGTGACTTGGCATAGACATTTTGCACTGTGCAACACAAGAAGATTATGATTTACATAGTTTATCACAACTAAATGACACATTGATTGAAATATTGAAATGCTGCAAAGTCCCATGTGACTATGACAACCTTATAAAACTAAAGCCCCAGGTCTACTTCACTTTTTACATGTAGGCCTACGTGAGGGTCAGAATACAGTGCGTCTGATGCGAATTTTGTCAGGAGTATGTGCGTACTGCGCGCATACTCTTCTCCTGACAAAATTCGGATTTTTGTAACTGCGCATTCTTGTATGTGCACATGCGCATTTAATTTTTTTGGTTGTTGCAGTAAGTAATTAGTTTATCCACAAGCTGGCAGACATGCCCTGGGAGCGTCGATTCACAAAGGTAGTCAAAGAAAAACTGCATAAACAGAACAGACCAGAAAGTTGCCAAGTCCGCCGTTTTCCCGCGGAATTAGGCTACTTTTTACACTGTTGCCCGGGTTGTTTTTCATGTCCGCGGGTTGAATCAACCCAAAATAACATGATATTTAATCCCTGGAATGCAAATTTTACCAGGGGAGCCCCGCCAAAAACGTGAATTTTACCCCCTGGAACGCGATTTTTACCATGGGACCCCCCTCAAATGCCTTTGGGCTAGTTTTGGGCTAATTTTGAGGAGCAATTGGGGGGGAGGAGTTTGTGGTGAAAACCTGGCAACCCTGCAGAAAGCATGCAAGCTACAGTGACAATGGAGGCCTACATAGACGACAGATTGTGCAAAGAGGTTAGAAAGTACCCTCATTTATACAACTCTAGCATGAAAGAATACAAAGATGTTTACATGGGCTGTAACACGTGGCGAGAGATTGCTCAAAACTGCGTATGCGTGCGAGTCAAATGAAGTATATTTTCCAAATTCCAAAGCTGTGCATTCGACTGTGCGCGTACACTAGCGTGCGCGTAAAAAACGAAGTATACCCAGGGCTTAAACAATCTTACCTGCAGAAATGTCAGCTGTCTGTGAAGTTTTATGGAAGTTAATAATTAAAGTTTATCAATAGCTGATAAGTAATTCTCTAGGTTTTAGACAGAGGAATCGTTTTAACTAATTTTATTCCCCCTTCAAAGAATTGCATAAACTTGCATAATGCACTGTGGGTTAAATGAGCACACAGAAACCCCTTTCCCCCCCAAGGGTTCAGAGATGAAACACTCACCAGATATCTGAAGAGCTTGCAAGTAGAAAGTCCTCTGGTACAACAATCAGAAATCATTATTTGCACTGTCTAATTGTGTAGTGCTATCAGATCCAAGCTTATGTGCTTTGAGCTATTTATACATTTATTTAATTTACTTTGAGCCATTTATATACATAAATAAAGACCTCACTGCCTTCATTGCCTCTCTGTAACTTATGGTTACATTGTTAAAATCATCATTTATTCACCCCATATTGTATCAGACCTGTATGCACCATGTAACATAAATGGAGATGTTTAGCAGAATATTCACACTGCTCTCCCAGCCCCCAGTGGACAATAGGGATATTACAAGTCTTCTGAATCCATTATGATAGTTTAAAAGCAGGGTTGCCAGGTTTTCACAACAAAACCCACCGAATTGCTCCTCAAAACTAGCCCAATGGCATTTAAGGGGGGTCCCACGGTAAAAATCGAGTTCCGGAGGGTAAAATTCACATTTTTGGCGGGGTTCCTCTGGTAAAATTCGCATTCCAGGGACTAAATATCACGTTATTTTGGGTAAATTCAACCCACGGACATGAAAAACAATCCGTGGCAACAGTGTAAAAGTAGCCCACTTGGCAACACTGTTTAAAAGACCCCCAAAAAAGTGTACTTCAGACACTTCTTGAAATAAAAGAAAAGTTTTAAGGACTGCTTTTAAAGTGCTTTTTTTCCCTCCATTTTCTGGTCACCATTCAGTTTTATTGTAGGTAAGAACTACATGCACAATCGAGGTCAGTATGATTTTTTTTTTAAGAAATTAATAAATTTATTCATCAAGGATGCATTAAACTAATCAAAAGTGACAGTAAAGCCTTGCAGCCTTGATGTGCATAGGAGACTTCTTTCAAATACATTAAAAATCATACTGACACCAAACTTTTATCCATTGAAAAACAACCACAACAAAAATCAATAAACAGGCAGCAGGTGACAATCTAATGCTAATGAGAATTTATTTGCGAATGAAACAAAGCTGGACATATCCTGACTACACCACAATCTGGAAAACATAAGAAGAATCTTACAAATCTCACAAGATGACAAGGAGCGAACAAACAGCTATTTTTTTCATTATTTAACACTCCCATATCGCTGAGACTCTCATATGCCACAGAGGATGAAACATCATCTTGCTAGCCAACTGGTCAAATGTAATTATGTACGTGCTGAGTCATACTGGTCTTCTGTGTTGGAGATATCCAATTACGTCTCTAAAAGGGGTTAAATTGCTTTTCAAGGATCAGTTGGTCTTGTTGGCCATACCCACTAAACACTAACAAATAATTCACACAATCTATCCATCTATTTATCCATTTTCAGAATCAAACTCATTAATCTACATAGCACTTGGAAGTCGTGTATGCCGTTATGCAAATATTCGTGTGCACATCTCAAAATAGTCTGATTTATGTTCACCCCAGTTTGTTGCAAACACATTGCGCTCGAGGGTTCAACTTATTTTGAAGCTCCAAGAAAACAACCTTGATTGTTGAATATTCCTGTTCTTGACTCTGCATGTTATACATACATTTAAAGATACATTTGCAATTGGAAATCAAGACGTTTTATGAGTGTTTGCAGATACGGTGCCTTTAAACAGAATTGTTCAGCATGAAGGAAGTGTCAGGACTAAGCCATGCTGACAGGCTGTACAAAGTGACACTGATTTCACTAGAAGTGACATTTATGCCGTTTGGTTTCCAGATGGGCACCTGTCTGTCGATTCAGCTTTCAAAATTAGAGTGCTTTTATGTTATTTTGCATTATTTTAAGATAATCTTTACCTTGAACAATACTTCATTTGCACCAGAATCAAAGACACAAGAATGACGATCATTTAATTGAACAACACTACATTTCATTTTTGACTGAAGGTAATACTCAAGGTAATAGAATTTCTCTCTCTTGGATCAAGGAAGAGCCATTAAAACAGTGTCCTATCACCTTCTAGCAATCTTGTTCCTTATGACAGAATGCAGGTCAGACCGTCTCTCAGGGGAGTAACATCTAGACAACACAACAAAACATTTTGAGAAATGTTTCCCCCTCCCCAAAACGATCAGTCAGTACTGTCTGGCAAACAACAAACTGTCTGAAATGCCTGAGTGGTGACTTATGAATGTAATACATTTAATATTGTACAGTGCACTCTCTTTTCTAAGAAGAGCAGCGGCAAGATAGTCCTGTTTTCTGAAAAGAGGACTATTAATATTCATTGACAAGTCACTAATGATGCAAACAAACAACTGATATTTATGATTTTGTATTCATCAAATGGGCTTAATTTTATGGAAATATACTGGGCATACAGTACTAACATATATTTACATGGTCATGGAAAGCTGTAAATAAAATCATAAATAAGTAATAATAAAACATGGATAGTCAGGAATTTCTATAGTGAATAATGAATATAAATGTATGCTTTAAGATATTTACTCTGCTATATATTGCTCCGGTATAGAATAAAACTTGCTCACAAACCTTATTTATGTTCTTTTGAGTCTGTTATTTTCTTTATTCTTTTATTCTTAACCAGTCGGGTTAAATATGCTTATCCATTAATCACAGAAGACTGGAAATTGATTAGTTAAGAGTGGAATTAAATTAAAACGAATTAAAAGGAGGGCTGGAAATCCTATTCCTCGATTACAGTGTTCCCCTAATTTGCAACATTTAAAATAAATCATAAAATGTTATATATTTATATTCTTTAGGGTAAAAAGCAATTTGTGCACTGTTAAAAAAATTTAAAAAATAATATTTAATCGAGTTTGATTTCATGTGTAACAAAATCTGCATGTTCCTGCCATATATCCTGGGATTTAGGACATTCATAATCATATAGTTTTATCACTCTTGTCAGGTATGACAAAATGATCTGCTGCTGAATCTTTATAGACAGCATCTTGAGATGTAAGTCTATGTTATATTACATCTGTGGTGAAACCCACTAAAGTTTATTAGACTAAAGAGCATTACACAACTAAACACTATGCAACATATAATTATTTTTATTGTGCATTATTTGATATCGTATAAAGATCCCAACTGCCAGCATGAGCTTGTTGCTTCTTGAGACCACCTTTGAGGAAACTCGTATACAGGAGACTGGGAGGGTGTAAACACTTGTCTGTAACTTTTATGCTTTATGTAGCCAATTTCAAACTTTATATAATATTCCCATGTTTATTTGCTGCACATTAAACTATGTAAATAAATGTCAAATACAAAGAACCCAGTTTTTCTGTCCGTGTCGGATAAGTGGGAGGAAACTTGATGTATGTAGCTACAGAGTACTGAATTGATGAATAAAATGTTTGAAGTATGCAGGTGTGTAGTATGAATACTGGGATTGTATACATCTGCCATGTTTTGCATTTGTCTTTTGACCAATTGATAGTAAACTACGACTGAGAAAATAATTTACACAGGGAGTTGTTAAAGAAGTAATGTAAAGGCAGGAACACACCAAGCCGACGCTCGTTTTCTCAGTGTGTTCCGCACCATCGGCTGAAGTTGGTCCTTCTCTGCTTTGTTTCGGCCGATTCGACATTTTGAATCGCCGTCGGAACTCGTCGGTCAGTCGAGCCATCTGATCATTCTGATTGGCTGTTCAGCTACTGCCACCTGCTGGTATGGAAAGGCATTTAATTTTACGCAGGCGCAGAACGGACGTGCTACTTGGCTGTCGGGTGACAGCAACTTTGGACCCAGACGCTGCCGACATGAGCCAACTCTGCAGTCTGCTTTCGTCGCCACTAGTTCGTTGCCGTTGGCTTGGTGTGTTCCTGCCTTAAAACTTTGTTGTGACGGCCATTTTAAAAGGGCACACAGTTCTCTAGCCCTTTAACCTGAATCTACAGTGCGAAACATGCCGAGTATAAAAACAGTCTACAAAGTGTCCAGTTCTATTCCCGTGATTCAGTTCTTTTCATTGAATCAAAAACATACAGCGCGACAATTGTAGTCCAATTCTAAAAAAAATGTAAGCTCATGAGCCGGTTCTCACTGAATCAAATTAGAATTTAGCAGGACCAATGTATTGAAATTCCTGAACGAATGACTCTTATGAACCGATTCTTATTAGTTAACGGCCCCAACGTTCTACTGAGCAGATTCAATCACTCTTAAAATCTGATAAAATAATCTGTCACTCAAGATAATCAGAAGTCCTGTTGTGTGGGAAGAACCCAAAGGACAAACATGCACACGCTCTGTAGATTGTCATATATAACAAAACGATACCCAATCAGAAAGCGAGCTGATGGAAGACGGAAGCAAAGCAATCACCACGACTTTCCTTTTTTTCCATGAATTTAATATAAAAAGCAGTCCAAACACTATTATCACCATTTCTTCTTGCCTGTCATCCACCAAGTTTGTTTACTCTAAAGCCGTTTGTGAATGGAATCTGTTAGTGTTTGGTGCGCACGGCATCCGCACTGTTCACTCTGGCGTAGTTTACGCAAGCGCCGGAAGTGATCTCTCGTGCGTATACGTCATTCATTGTTTACACAGTGCACAAACATTGTAGGTACAACGGCTAATCAAAATGGTACTTACTTGCGCTTATCCGGATTGTTCAATCCGACTTAAAACTAAAAGATTACGTTCTCTTGCGCAAACTCATTTGGGACTTTCCAAGTATTCCCAACTTCTGAGCCTGCTCGCCTGAAGTTATGGTTGATTGCTCTTTGTCTGGACACCCATTAACGTACTAAAGTTGTTGAGGGTCTGCAGCTATCATTTTTCCCCTGATGATTTTACATACCCAGGATCACGTGCGACTTAAACTATCAGCTGTGCCTACGGTTTTTCCACATCCAACTGAGGTATGTGAACAAGATCTTTGTATGTGTCCTTTTTATTTGTAAAGCTGCCCTTACGAAAAGTAACAAAATGAAGTTTTGATGTAATGAAACCATGTTTTTAAGTGGTTTACTTCCATTTGTATAACAACTGTTGTACTACAGGCACCATGTTTAAACTACGCCAGTCACGTACACACCTCACGCACCGGATGCCGTGTGTGCGCTCAAGGCAGTTGGACATAGTGGTGTATTAGAGGTAAAAAATGATATAAATACTGTTCGGTTTCTCACACAAACCGATTGTTTCGGGTCTTAGGACAGCAATGTGTCGTCACGAGCCGCAGGGTTTAATTTGGATTTGTCTGTGCATGTTTTTTTTACTCTCATAGATTATGTTATCATTGACATGCATTATACGACTGACAGACCGCAACGGTTGGAGTTAAAAATCATTTGTGTTCTACTGAAGAAACAAAGTCACCTACATCTTGGATGCCCTGGGGGTAAGCAGATAAACATCACATTTTCATTTTTGGGTGAACTATTTCTTTAAATGTGCCTTTTGGGACAGGGCCAAAAACACAACAATGTTGCCAGTGCTGTCCGAATATCGAACTAATAATTCTTACAAGTCGGTTCTTTTTTATTGAATCAAAACATTCAGCGCAGCCAGTGTAGTCCAATTCTCAAATGAATGATGCTCATGAGCATATTCTTTTTACTGAATCAAAAACACAATGAACCGCTTTTTCTTAGTGAATGAGGAACATACAATGGGCCTGTCCAAATAGCCACACTTGCGGTCATTGCATTTGACTGCTTACATGACATATTTCCTGTATGTGGGCCAAGTGTGAAGGCCAAATGTGTGTAGAACTTGATTACCCGATGGGACACACTTATAGTGTTGTAAAAATGCAAGTGTACACAGAGCTTGATTTCGAATTTTAATACTTCACATTTTAAAATAAACTTATAAAAGTCTGTTCAGTATATGTAGCCTAACAGACAACACAATTTAGTAATTGTGGTCCTTAAGTGATAAAAAGCAGAAATGAAGCTCTAGCGCAAGTTCTGCCGGGAAGACTCAAATGTTACGTCACTTATTAATTCAGATCTAACCAATCATTATCTAACACTTGGAGTATAAAAGATTGGTACTTACACTTGTCTGAGTTTGCAGATGCTGACGCAAACTTTCACCTCCATCCTCCCCACCACCACCAGGATGGTCCCTGTCCATACTCCCCGGGGGTTGGCTACGCCCCTGCCTTCAGCTTCAGGCAGGAAATGCAAAGTCTGCAACCCTCAGGACGTGAGCTATGGACGGGGCCTACGCCAAAGATCATTAACCTTATATATTTTGCTTGCTGTTTGGTAATAAATATCAGTGTTACGTTATCTTGCCTCCCGAGTCTTTCTGGTAGAACTGTTGTACAAAATACATCCATCTTTGCACCAATAAAATGTGGATCACTTTATGTTTAACTATCAAATTATATGTAATATCTAATTAATTTAACTTACAGAGGAAAGTTTTCTTTGACATCTCGCGATTTCGAGGCACGTGAGTTCCATTGGATACACTTAATAGCGTTTTTAAGACCTGAGACAGACTTGCGCACTTAGCCTACTTTCTCTTGCGTGCACGCGCTCTCAAGGTGCCAAGACCGCAAGTGTGGGTATTTGGACAGGCCCAACATGATACCAGAACAAATTACCCTTATTAGTCGGTTAGTGTGACCATTAGTCAGAATCCCGAGCTAATGATTCATATACGTCGTTTTTTTTGTTTGTTTTACTGAATCAAAACATACAGCGCGACTAACAAACACACCTTTACAAATAACTGTATTAAACACAGTTTATCTGTTCGTTGATATCTGGAAATTGGAACAAAACACACCCCTACCGGTCTCCCAAACGCTTTAACAGGTATGGCAGTCTTTCAAGTTGAGTGAATGTTCATTAACTGTTTGGATAAAATGTCCCTCCTTTGTGGTTAGCGGTGGCGCGCGCAGTCTTTCAACCACGCGCACAAGACGCCGATAATGTGATCTACGAAACAAGGCATTTTTTTAATGATTGTAAGTTAGATTGCATTAATGCTTTTCTGTGTTGAAGCACGTGCATTACGTAATTCATATAACTGCTAATTTGGTGACCATTTACAGACACCATCTACATTAGTGATGGGTCGTTCGCGAACGAGCCGGCTCTTAGAGCCGGCTCTTTTACGTGAACGTCGGGATTACCGAGAGAAGAAACCGCATCAGCCCGTCGAAAGTGAGGGAGCTTGCATTTCTGAATGCAAATCTCTCATAAAATAAAAATATGGCCAACATTGTGTGTGTTCATGCTAGTTATGCATAATATAACTAGTGAGAGTTCATATGTCAATAAAAAAGAGAGAGAAAGAGGGACCAGTTTAATCCTTTCAGTTATTTATTTTTCTTTAATATTTAATATGGGTTCTATTATGTTGTTCAGATTGTATTTGTTTTGAATGTTGTTTCTATACATTAAAATGTTGTAATTTAATTACAAATGTTTAATAGTTTTCTTTTTTTATAACAAATCAATGCATTTTTAAAGAAATTGCGAGACATTGTATGATTTCATTTAATAATTTAATTAGAACTGTTTTCACACCTATCATAGTCAAAGTCATAATTAAAACACGTATTATTTAAAGAGCCGTTTGTGAGCCAAAAGAGCCGGCTCTTTTCAGTGAGCTGAGTCAAACGAGCCGGCTCACGAAAAAGAGCCGGAATGCCCATCACTAATCTACATCAGACTAGGGCTCAGCTGAACTGAAATAACAGAGGAAATGTTAATACAATGCACTGTGTACTGACAGACGTCTACTGGGGCGTGTAATGGATCATTTCAATTCCAGCATGATTATAGCGGTGCGTCGGTGCCGTGGCAGCACAACACAGTCACCATGTGCAGCAATCCTCGTGTGGTCGTAGGAATACTGCTCCAAAAGTATTTTCTGCGATGAATCGGCGAAGTTAATTGCATCAGCTTTATAAATGCGAGAATTAAAGTTGTTCCGACAGCAAGGTGAGTTTTAGGTGTTTCTTAATGCACTGCGCTCTGTAGAACAATACAGCATTATTTTGCACGTTGTTTATTTGACCGTATACGCTTCCACCTCCATGATCTTTCAAAGTTGAGTCGTGATTCTTGATCAAATTGAAGCCGTGCTATCACTGCGTGTTTAGTATGTTTTGGCAGGTTTGAATGGTTTTCTATTAAAACCAAGAACTGATATTATATTTCTAGGAAGATCTGCGTAAAATATGCCTAATTTTAAGAGTAAAGCTTGTTAGCAGTATTATTTCTTGCTTTATTCCACACCACAAGGGAATAATGATTGTACTTTGATGTTGAAGTTACATTTTTATTTCCTTTTAATTCTTACAATTTATGACTCTATATAAATAGTGATTTATTGCTGTGTTTTATGTAAATATGATCAGTTGTGCCAAGCCTTTTGCATGACTCCCTATTGTAAAATCCAGCTGGTTATTTCTTGGTCCAAGTTGTTTATTAGCT
>RJVU01059775.1:3682111-3703557 GCA_003731715.1 Anabarilius grahami | reverse complement strand
GGCGACCAGCTATAATGTAAAAAAAAAAATAATAATAATTATATATATATATATATATTAGTCTCTATATTAGTCTCTATATTAATTAACTGGTAGTTGTTTTATTACTTCTTAGTGTGGTCTACCTCCTTGCACCTGCAACTATACTAACGGATTTTCATCAGAATATCATGTATAATATAAAACCATCAATTTCGAGGTGTATATACAGATGTGTTTGTCTTCAGGTTGCTTTTACTCCACCTGTTTTGTGATGGATTGAGCCACAATGTCGCAGCTGTACTACCGCAGAACGGATAACTCCTCGTACCGGGACCGCATTCCGCTGCGGATAGTGCGCGCCGAGT
Source organism: Anabarilius grahami (assembly GCA_003731715.1). Lineage (NCBI taxonomy): Eukaryota > Metazoa > Chordata > Actinopteri > Cypriniformes > Xenocyprididae > Anabarilius > Anabarilius grahami. The sequence continues at coordinate 3,703,210 of RJVU01059775.1, read as the reverse complement.
CGGAGCTCTCGGGGCAGGAGAAGTCCTACCTCAGCGCCGTGGAGAAGGGCGATTACGCCAGCGTGAAACTATCGCTGGAGGAGGCGGAGATCTACTTCAAGATCAACATCAATTGCATCGATCCTCTGGGGCGCACGGCGCTGCTTATAGCCATTGAGAATGAGAACTTGGAGATCATCGAGCTGCTCCTCAGCTTCAACGTGTATGTCGGGGACGCTCTGCTCCACGCCATCCGTAAAGAGGTGGTAGGAGCCGTGGAGCTCCTGCTGAACCACAAGAAGCCCAGTGGAGAGAAACAGGTTTGTGAGCGCTGTGAGAACTTGTCTGCTATTCATAGTTTGTTAGACCACATCTCTTGTCTCAAACTGACCAACAAAACAATATTCCATAACCGAACTTAAATGTGCTTTTAAATGTGTGTTTTGAAGTCTTCAGTTGGTTAACTGATTGGCTGACCCTAAGTGCCCAAACTCCTTAAAACTGTCCTGGGTTGAACCTGAACCTGAACCTGGGTTGATTCAAAACTTTGCCAATTTTGTTTTCTATAAATGATTTTGAATTTTGATGATTTCATGTTCTCAATCATTAATTGCACAAAACAATTAATTGCCAAACTAAGCAGATGCCAACTATTCTTTTGCATTACTAATTTAGTTTGCTTTTGCTAAGTGATGGATGAATTTGTGGCAAAATAGTTTTATCAGGCACATTTCAACAGTAAAAGAAATCAGACATGTTTTCTTCTCACTTCAGGTTAATAAGCCTATTTATTTGGCTCTCCTAACTATACATGATTATTTGAATATAGTTTTTGAGTTTTATTTTGTGTTTTGCATTGTTTTTCCCTGCTATCTGTGAACCAGAACAGACATGTGGTAATTTTTAGTCCTGAAATGAAACCCACAAAATTGCACAACTTGTAGAGATCATCTGAATTTAGAAGGGATGCACAATATATCAGCCACCATATCGGTATTGGGCGATATGTGTTTATTTTTTATGTTACCATTATCGGCCCAATAAGAAAATTTGGCCGATTTATCAAATAATGGATTTTTCCTTCAGCTGAGACACTTCAGATGCGCACTGTTCACCATGATGGTTTTGAATTGCTTGAAATAAGGAGTCACTTCAAAAAGGAAACTTTTGGCCAAAATCTTTATATCGTGCATCCCTAGAATTTAGATGTTTGCCATTGCTTGATTAGCTATAGAGATTTAATTGGGTCTCTCTGGAGTTGAAACCTTCAAAACATCTCTTAACTTCTCATGTAAACAACCAATTATTGCAGATATGGAGTGCTTTTAGGGCTGAAAGGAATTCTTCATTTGTCAATGCTGATATGAGAACACTTTAGAAATGGTATGCTTGTACGCCTGCTTCTTTTCAGAGGAGAAAACTGGCTGCTATAAAAAGCTCTATGTTCAGACACTTAGGCGTGTGAATTAATAATAACTGTTGTTCTAAAAGAGTTTGCTTTTCAACATTTGCTCCCTCACCAACTGAGTGATTTAGCCTTACTTGTAAATCCACTCCTCTTAACTTGATTTAATTTTCCTTTATTGGCTAGTAGGAATAGACTGGATTGCTGCAGCACTGATTCAGAGAATTGATGGCATGGATGCATTATTCACAAACCAGAGCAGCTGCACATCTGATCTTTCCTTCCTCAATCCCTGAGCACTTTTTCTTTTCCTCTGTCTCTGTGTCTCTTCCTGTCTGTGTCTTTGAAACTTTTTGATATGCAAATGACTAAATCAGCATGTCTAAAGACCACAAGAGGGCGAGTGAGTACACAGGAACAGGTTGTTTGCTTTGATTTCCTAAATTATGATTCTGATGATGAAATTATGATATTATGATTCTCTTTTCATGACGTGTTCTTTATCATATTAGCAAGTTGTTTACGAAACTAGTAATTTCGGGAAAAGTATTAAATGAGCAAACTGGCTATTATGCCTTTATCTAAAAATATTGTTCTTTTTTCTTTTCTTAAGGTGAACAGAGTAAATGTATTTTATTTTTTTTATTTTTTTTTGCACGCAGGTCTTGTGCTTATGTCTATGTTGATACAAGAGTTCAGGCAAAATAAAACATTTATTTGCATGCTTATTGTCATCTATGATTGATTAATCGACAACTGAAAGTATCTGATAATAGGTCCAATTATTTTTTTAAATGGAAATTACATTTTTAGCATTCTTTTCAATTTGGAAATGAGTTGCACTGCTCAGATCAGGTGTCAGTAAAAATGATATTGTGGTAAAGGCTCTCTTTCTTTAGAAGTTAAAGAAAAAATCCTGTCCCTCAGCTTTGTTGGAAATATGCGTAATGAATCATGAGAATAGCTTCTTTTCACTTATTAAACACAAAGCTGACTTGAACTGTCATCTTACTGACAATTCGAGTCAAGCCCTCTACTTTTCTAATTCTTTTCCCTTCACCTCTCCAATCTATCGTGGTTAAAGATGAGCTTCAAAGCGTCGTATTGCAGTAGTAGATAATCAGTACGGCTGCCAGCCTGAACATGTCTTTCCAACTGGAGCCTTCATTATCTTCCTCAAATAGTCAAGCTTTTGCTGTTGTCACTGTGGGCTTGGAGCTCTTGTGAAAAAAGGCTGGAGATAGCAGTCAAAATGTGCTAATCACCCCCTACCTTCAAATTGCACCTTTTTTTCTCTGTGGCTTCAATTTATAGGCTCTCAACTAATTTCCTCTCACTTCACTCCTTCCTCACTCGTTATTCTTTCTCACTTTTAATCACTTTTTTGTGAATGCTGCTTGGTTTTCTCTTTCACGCCCTTTCTTTCGGTCTCTCACTGTTTTTTTAAAAAAAAATTTATCCATCTTCCCCAAATGTGGTGTGATCACAGAACCCAGTCTTCATGTAGCAGTGTATATCTTACAGCTCCCTAGTTTAAGCTGCTTTGAAAATTGCCACTAAAGGATTAGATATTATCCACTTCACTATCTTTAAAGCAGTGGTTCTAAGCTGTTTTTTTTTTTTTTTTTTTTACTGATTTTACTTTAAAGGGATAGTCCACCCAAAAATGAAAATTGTCAGTATTTTATTTTCGATCTCACCGAATTTCATTATAATTAAAAAGCAACTGCAACATTTTATTTTTCAAAATATCTTCTTTTGCCATATAAATTACATTTTTTTTTAATATAACCATGAATTGCAAATTTTGTAAATGCATTCATTTTTTAAATGCTTTTATTAATAAGAATTAGTGTTGTCAAAAGTAGCTACCGACCACCGTACTGAAATTAAAAAAATGTGACGCTTTGAGCGTCGTTGAGCGGATTCGTAAACGCACCTGATTGGCCATTGTGTCGATGCGCTCATCAGATATGTCTGTGATTGACTACAATGATCAACGCACAGAGGTGTTTTAATTTGAAAGCGGGAGCATTTGAAAGCCGGCATCTAGGTCCACTTATAGACGTCTGCTTTCAAACGCTCCTGTACCTGTGTTAGCGCTCGGTGAAGAGCGTCATTGATGTTTACACTGCGTTCCAAATTATTATGCAAGTGACATATCAGTAAGATTTCAGTACAATAAACATTCAGATTTTAATTTTTCTAAGAAAATGTTTGTTTATCCATGTATTTTTAGATAACTGGTATTAATATCAGACAAAATAATTAGCCAGATCTATGAAAACCCTACTTAGAGGTTGTTCCACATTATTAAGCAAGTCACAGTTCTCATGCAGTATGGGGAGGAAGAAAGATCTTTCTGAAGATGAAAAGCATAATATGGTCCAATGTTGTGCAAAAGGCATGAAAACAACTAATATTGTGTGAAAACTGAATGGAGATTATCAAATTATCATACGATTTGTGAGGGATATAGAGCACAGCAGAACTCGGTCAGATAAAGGTTGATAAGTTTATTAAGGAAAGTTCCTCTCTAAAAAATTAATTGTATTAAAAGGGCAGCTATAAAAAAAAGCCAGAGTTGAGCAGCAAACAGGTATTTGAAGCTGCTGGTGTCTCTGGACTCTCAAGAACCTCCCCATGCAGGCTGGCAGTTGTGCGTAAAGATGCATTTCAGCCACCACTAACCAAACCTCACAAAGAGAAACATTTACAGTGGGTGTAGAAATACATTTTCAAACTTTTTTATTGCTGTGGTGTTTTTTTGCAGCATGGGATAGTGTATAGTACATTGTATTTCAGAAAGCACTATCCTCCTTTTTATACCATAGCTGAAAATGGCCAGTTATGAACTCCATATCTTGCAAAAGTCATTTTAATACCCTCAGAGACCCTAAAGGGACCTTACATCTCACTTCCCAATATTCCAGCCCAAATCATCACCCGCCAGCTCCCTGCTGACGTCACAGTCTTGTTGGAATGTGGTGGCCATTCACCAACCATCTAGAAATCCATCCATTTAGACCATCCATTGCAGTACTGCATTAGTCAGTGAATAAAACTATTTAAAAATGAGTCTTCATGTATTTCTAAACCCACTGTAAATGTTTCTCTTTGTGAGCTTTGGTTTGGAGTAGCTAAAATATATCTTTACGCACAACTGCCAGCCTGCATGGAGAGCTTCTCAAGACTCCAGAGACACCAGAAGCTTCAAATACCTGTTTGCTGCTCAACACTGGCTTTTTTTTTTATAGCTGCCCTTTTAATACAATACATTTTTTTGACAGGAACTTTAATCAATAAGCCTTTATCTGACCGAGTTCTTCTGTGCTCTAAATCACTCACAAATCTTATAATAATTTGATAATCTCCATTCAGTTTCACACAATATTAGTTGTTTTCATGCCTTTTGCACAACATTGCACCATTTCATGCTTTTCATCTTCAGAAAGATCTTTCTTCCTCCCATACTGCATGAGAACTGTGACTTGCTTAATAATGTGGAACAATCTCTAAGTAGGGTTTTCATAGATCTGGCAAATTAATTTCTCTGAGATTGATACCAGTTATCTAAAAAGACAAGGATAAATAAACAACCAAACATTCTCTTAAGGTGATGATACACGTGGCAACTTTTTGAGCAATGTTGCTGGGCAATGTTGCCGTCAACGGGCAACCTGATGAGACACAGGGCAACTAATTAGGGCAATGGACAGTTGGCAGCAACTAATTAGAGAGGAGCAAATCTATTGACAACCCAATAAATACTTTATTATAAACACTTGTTAGGCACTTTATTTCAATTTTTCAAATATTTTCTTCATTTTTATTAAAAATAAATGCCTTTCCGATCTGATTTGTGATAGGAAAATCGAGAAGAGCGAGATCAGCAAAAGGCGGATTCGAACCCGCGTCGATCGCGTCAAAAGCTACAGGTCCTTCTAAAAAAATTTGCATATTGTGATAAAGTTCATTATTTTCCATAATGTAATGATAAAAATTAAACTTTCATATATTTTAGATTCATTGCACACCAACTGAAATATTTCAGGTCTTTTATTGTTTTAATACTGATGATTTTGGCATACAGCTCATGAAAACCCAAAATTCCTATCTCAAAAAATTAGCATATCATGAAAAGGTTCTCTAAACGAGCTATTAACCTAATCATCTGAATCAACTAATTAACTCTAAACACCTGCAAAAGATTCCTGAGGCTTTTAAAAACTCCCAGCCTGGTTCATTACTCAAAACCGCAATCATGGGTAAGACTGCCGACCTGACTGCTGTCCAGAAGGCCATCATTGACACCCTCAAGCGAGAGGGTAAGACACAGAAAGAAATTTCTGAACGAATAGGCTGTTCCCAGAGTGCTGTATCAAGGCACCTCAGTGGGAAGTCTGTGGGAAGGAAAAAGTGTGGCAAAAAACGCTGCACAACGAGAAGAGGTGACCGGACCCTGAGGAAGATTGTGGAGAAGGACCGATTCCAGACCTTGGGGGACCTGCGGAAGCAGTGGACTGAGTCTGGAGTAGAAACATCCAGAGCCACCGTGCACAGGCGTGTGCAGGAAATGGGCTACAGGTGCCGCATTCCCCAGGTCAAGCCACTTTTGAACCAGAAACAGCGGCAGAAGCGCCTGACCTGGGCTACAGAGAAGCAGCACTGGACTGTTGCTCAGTGGTCCAAAGTCATTCGGAAATCAAGGTGCCAGAGTCTGGAGGAAGACTGGGGAGAAGGAAATGCCAAAATGCCTGAAGTCCAGTGTCAAGTTCCCACAGTCAGTGATGGTCTGGGGTGCCATGTCAGCTGCTGGTGTTGGTCCACTGTGTTTTATCAAGGGCAGGGTCAATGCAGCTAGCTATCAGGAGATTTTGGAGCACTTCATGCTTCCATCTGCTGAAAAGCTTTATGGAGATGAAGATTTCGTTTTTCAGCACGACCTGGCACCTGCTCACAGTGCCAAAACCACTGGTAAATGGTTTACTGACCATGGTATTACTGTGCTCAATTGGCCTGCCAACTCTCCTGACCTGAACCCCATAGAGAATCTGTGGGATATTGTGAAGAGAAAGTTGAGAGACGCAAGACCCAACACTCTGGATGAGCTTAAGGCCGCTATCGAAGCATCCTGGGCCTCCATAACACCTCAGCAGTGCCACAGGCTGATTGCCTCCATGCCACGCCGCATTGAAGCAGTCATTTCTGCAAAAGGATTCCCGACCAAGTATTGAGTGCATAACTGAACATAATTATTTGAAGGTTGACTTTTTTTGTATTAAAAACACTTTTCTTTTATTGGTCGGATGAAATATGCTAATTTTTTGAGATAGGAATTTGGGGTTTTCATGAGCTGTATGCCAAAATCATCAGTATTAAAACAATAAAAGACCTGAAATATTTCAGTTGGTGTGCAATGAATCTAAAATATATGAAAGTTTAATTTTTATCATTACATTATGGAAAATAATGAACTTTATCACAATATGCAAATTTTGAGAAGGACCTGTATATTCATGTGCCATACGCCCTACAGTCTACGCTACTACAGATGTTAAAAAGGCCCCGTCTTTTTAGTATTTAACTGAAAACATTCAATGGCTTAATTACAGCTTGTACGCATTACTTTGGACAGTTGTTGGTATTTTAAGCAATATATGAGGTAAATTCTCTGTTTTGGGTTGACGCATGACAACTTACTAGCGTAAAAAGATATGTTCACACTCCTTTTCTCCGCTCCACTGCCGCTGAGAGGCCGCCATCTTGTTCAGAGATTTCAGAAAAAATTCAAACTTGTCACGTGATCGGCTGCTAACATTCTGATTGGAGGATTTCAAAAAATTGCCCACGACCGATCTAACGTATCCAGATATAAATTTGTTCCTCATTCTCAGTGGGAAAGTGCCCAAGCAACGTTGCTCAGCAACATTGCCCGGCAACATTGCTCAAAAAGTTGCCCCGTGTATCATCACCTTTAGAAAAACTAAAATCGGAATGTTTATTGTACTGAAATCTTACTGATATGTCACTTGCATAATAATTTGGAACGCAGTGTATTTACAACATGTTTTGGAAGCATTGGTCATTGTAGCCAATCACAGGCATATTTGATGAGCGTGTGAACACAATAACCAATCAGAGGTGTTTATGAATCCGTTCAACAGATCTCAAAGTGTCATATTTTTTACATTTTAGTACCGAATGGTATTGCGGTCAGTACTTTTGACAACACTAATAAGAATGTTAAACTGAGATTTATGCTAACAGCATAATGGGATTTGCAGTTATTCAGTTCCCTTCATGTGTCTAAGTATGGTGTATGTTTAGAACAGACTGCATGCATACTGTAGTCTTTTCACTATGTGTGATTTAAAAGGACAGATTCATCACATTCATCAGATTCTGCATTGTTATTACAACAACTCAATGTTTTCACCTAGTCATGTTAAAGGGGCTCTATGTAAGATTTTTACTTTAATAAAGCATAAAAATAGCCTAATATGTTTGCAGATATTTAGGAAACATGCTAAGTTCACCTATTTGTTTCTCAGAAAAACAATGCTACAGCCAGATATTCTACTTTGAAAATGTGAGTTCCGTGTCGGAATGTCTGTTTTTGTTTTGGTCTGTGCGAAACGGTGTGCTGCCAGTTTATCCAATAGTATTTCGACATCACAGGTTGCCAGTTGGTGGAAAACACAGCGTATTGCAGCCATGGAAACCAGCAAACAAACTGGGTCAGAGAATCAGGCAATAACGTCAGCTGCGCGTTCTCGCTCCCTTCTCTGTCACGGTGAAGTGACACACACCCGTGCGGGCGCCTCCTCTCTCTCTCTCTCGTCTCATTCGCTCCGGTTAAGTAGTGCTTGTATTGCGCATAATTTTAGTCATTTCCGCAGGTTTCGCGCTCACACCAAAAGCGCGCGCACCACTGATCTATATTAGTGAAGCGAACAAGCCACGCTCCGTCTCAAACAGAGACAGAAGCAAAAAACAGTCACAAGTACCAAAATGAGCGGCTTACTGCGCTTAAACTGTCAAATACATACAAAAGTATGTCAAAACCAGCGGCACAGGCAATCTTGGCGAGCCTATTTAGATGAACACAGTCAGTTTTGAATCGTTAAATAGCTAAGAAAGTGAACTCATGTTGTGTAACAGTATTGGGTCCGTTGAACACCGTTCATAAACTCTTAAAGGGACAGCAGTCCAATATTCCTGCTGCTGTTTGTCATGTTAATCAAAGAACAAAAGACAAAGAAAATCACTTTCTGCTCTTGACTGAATACGTTTTATAACTTTAATGATAAGAATTATTTGCAATAAAGACTACAGAAATTAAGGTAACCAATGCAAAATAACACAATGTGTTATTTTACATTTGATTACTTTAATTTCTGTAGTATTTCTTACCTGAATGAATAACCCAGTTAACCCAAAAAACTTAGTTTCATAGCTCTTTTTATTCTATTGCATTTATTTGAGCTGTTTATATTTTATTACTGACTTTTACTTGTTTTTTTTTAATGAAAATAAAACTCTGCATTGAAGAAAAGTAGATTTTTGTTTGTAGGCTATATGTTGTCATTTATAGTTCTAAGAAAGAAAATCGGAATCTGCAAAAAATATGTATCGGCCGATCACACTAACAAGAAATCGGAATCGGCCAAGAAAATTGCAATCGGTGCATCTCTACTAAAAAGCCTCTGAATCCATCTAAATATCTCTATGAACAACAGCATATCAAAACAGATAAATCAACTCATCAGCTTACAGTGTGCAAGTCTCCTCAGCTTTCATTGTCAATTGCGCTACCTATTGTTGCTGGCAACCATATGCTGTAAAAGCTGGCAACCCGCGTCTTTGAACGAGGGGGCGGGCCAAACAATATTTTGAATTTGGACTGCAGTACCTATTTTGAACAATGGGTGTCATTCTTACATAGAGCCCCTTTAAAGGTTTAAGTTTTATAAGCAAGCAGGTTGATATATCTGTTAAAAGTGTAACCTTTTGGTGTTATAGTTTGAGCATTTCATTGTCAATACAATAACATGGCTTAACTAGTGGAGTGAGTTTGGAGGCGGGACTATCTGATGCCTGGCCAATGGCAGGTGTGGGGAATGTTCACCAAACCTGTAGGAATGTTATTTATGAGGGTACATTTACATGACAACATTCATTGTACTAAAAACTATAAAAAGTTTTCCTTTGCATTTTTTCAAGTACAGACGACAACATTATCAAAATGACCCCCGTTCACACGGACCCACGAAAACGACTAAAAATGCTGTATTATGCTGCCAGGCCAGTAGTTGGCCATGTCACTTTGTAAAGAAACACTACGCGCCTGTAATATGCATGCGCATGATGTCACCGTTTTCACCGTTTTTGTAGTTTACACAGAGACGATAAATGTATCATTTTCATAAACTTGCACTTTGAAACCCATCAAACCCCACCGAACATAATTAGTGATGAATGCCAAAATATGAAATGTCACAGATTTACTGAGTAATCCACTATTTTGTAGAGGGGGTTCAAAATGACAATTTTCACCTGAGATTTGGAACCAATTTACAGGGGTGACTTTAGAAAGATGGCAGCATCATTATTTTATTTTGTACATAGAGATTGGTAGGTCTATTAGTAAAATCTGTTGACTTCATTATATGCCAACGGTGACAGTTCAAAAATGGTAAAAAGCACTTGTGTTTTTTTCCCTTAAGTTTGCATGCCTGTAACTCAAGAAGTATTAAAGATATCTTAATATCCTTTTAGATTCTGGTTCTTAACAAACCTTCCTTTTGGTATCTTCATTTTAAAGGCCCTCTATGACTCAATCCCAGAGATATGGACATGTTAATGTGGTTCCATTAGTAAGTTGGTAAATTGTACACATTTTCAGTGGTCAAAAACCAAATGGGTCACTTTGCATACAACTGATACTTTTTTTCCTTTTAAAGAGGAATATCTGAAGAACAAATAATGTTGAAACTAGAAATGTATCTCATGTTTTTCTATCAACTCAATTGCATAAAACATACCTGAGTGCCATAAATATTCCTTTTCCAAAGTTTGCATGCCTGTAACTCTAAAAGTATTCAAGATATCTTAATATCCTTCTAGATTGTCATTCTTAATATACTTTCCTTTTTTAGTACATCGTTGTCATGTAAATGTATCCTGAATTTGTTTTTGTGATGTTAGTGGGGCAGAAATTAAACTACATTACATTTACATTTATGCATTTGGCAGACGCTTTTATCCAAAGCGACTTACATTGCATTATACTATACATTTGTATCTGAGTATGTGCAATCCCTGGGATCGAACCCATGACCTTGGCATTGCTAGTGCCACGCTCTAACCACTGAGCTACAGGAAAGCTGTACAGATGTAAAAACTACATATTTAACCAACTCTCTCATTGTAGTGAATTAAGTCCTTTATTAGACGTTTTGCTCTTTGTAGATATCGTTCTATATAGTTGAAGCTAAAACACTGTAATAGGCTGATTATTTTTTTGTTTGATATATTGTTTTAATATTTATTTATTTATGTGTGTGTGTCTGTGTGTGTTACCTTTGGCAAGGATGACATCTTTAAATCTTTTAATGTCAGTACACACATTTCACACATGATTTTGCCCAGGCTTCTTGGCAGATTTGCTCTAGATTCTTAGGATAATGGATTATTCTTAAGCACCACGATTCGAGTAGTGCATGTACTTCATGGTTGGATTAGGCGTATACAGATTGCTGTATTTCCTTCTATATTGTGCTTTTAATTTATGGTGCTTTTAACCAACATAATTTATTGGAGGTATTGTTGTTTGTTGTTGTGGACACTTTCACGTTTCCACACGTTGCTTTGACTAGAAAAGCTCGGTCTTGTATGACTGCAAAATATTTTCTCCTTGCAACTGGGTCACTATTGTGCTTTTCAAGCAAAAACCTTGCCAAACTCCAGACGGGATTTCACACGGCTCTTCTCTGCTACTGAAGCTCTGTAGCTACTTCAAAGTAATCATAGGCCTCTCTGTAGCCTCTCTCCCAAGCATTTTTTGTGCTCGGAGGATTTTTAGGAAAGACCTTTTCCCCGGCAATGTCTGGGTCATTTGATGTAGCTTCCATTTCATCATAATTGAACCAACAGTGGACACTCCTATTGTTTAATACCTTTCTTCTTAATTTATGCATTTGTTTTACTTTCCCATTTGGAATATTGTTTAGTGTTCATTTTCATAGCTATCCTTCACATTTGAGATCTGAATAATAACAAGGGCTTAATTGTGAGGTTTCTATCCAGCAGTCGTGGCTGTTTCAGCAATTTACAATGAGATGCCAATTGTAAAGCAAATGCATCCTCATTAAGACAATTTTTTTCATCACTGAACGCTTGTCAACACAGGCTCTGAATACCAGTGTTATTTTAGTATCATTGAGGTACTATTATATCGAGCTGCATGATTTAAAAAAAAAATAGAGATCATGATTCTCCCACGAATCTGAATAGACAACTAAACAAAATATGAAATTTACTAGAGGTTCTGATGAGATATTTATTTCTGCAATCTATTTAAAAAATAATAATATTTGAATTAAATTATTGAATTATGATTTATTCAATGACTAGCTCATATTAGATGCGTTCGAATCGGCACTGCGCAGCACGATCGGTGTATGACATCAAAGCATCTAGTCTTTATTTATATAGCGCTTTATACAATACAGATTGTTTCAAAGCAGCTTTACCGCGATAGGAGAATGATTCAATGATGCAAACAGTTCCGTATGCTTTTGAATCGCTCTCGCAGTACTTTTGATGTCATACACGATCAATGCCATTTAAAGTCAAACACACCTAAAGACTTAAATTCTCTCATGACTGGATGAATCCACATTGAATTAATCTCTTAAACGAATGATTCCATGACAAATACATTTTTAAATGGTCACCTTTTGCCACCTACTGGTGAATTGATGTATTTGATACAATCTTTATTTGAAGCGTTAAAAGCAGTATTATCTGTCAATCCAGTACTATCCAGACCGCAGTTTTGGGACCGCATTTCTAGGACCCTAGTTTTTTGTGACAGCACCACCTACCGAATCGGAGAACCACAGTCACAGGAACGCATTTCCAGGACCATAGTTTTGGAGGACCGAAAAAAGTATTTCCACCCAATTTTAACTATTTTGAGTTTTAGATGGTTTTTAAAGGTTTATTACACCCAAATACTACTTTCTTTCTTTGGTTCCTAGGAGCTGAATGTTGAGTTGTTATTGTGACTAACTAGCATAATATAATAACTCAGCAAGTAAAGTAAACAATGAATCATGATATAGCCTTTTCAGTCACTAGATCAACCACATTTTCAAGTAGGGGAGAGTAGGGTAAGATGTNTTTTTTTTTTTTTTTTTTTTTTTTTACTTATGTGGTCCTCAAGATAAGGGAAAATGAGGCAGAAGTACAATGAAAGTATTTAAAATAATTTCAGGATGTTTCCTATCATTTTAAATGATCAGAATAGGTCTATGACAAAGGGCTCTAAAAATATGGCTTCTAATAAAAAAAGTGTTCCTGGCTCAAATTACCCCTAGAAAGTTGAGCCGAGTCAGTAGGTGGGTGTAAACTGAACTTCTAACTGAATCTGAATCAAACCCATGTGAAATTGTAAAGATAACCTCTTTTAAAAGATTACCTCTTTTGAAAACTATTTTAATAATCAAATCTGTTTACAAATATTTATATTTTCATAAAGCTACCTTAAACAACATAAAACCAACCAAATGAAGTTGAAACTTCAATTTTTTTTAATGTTCGCATTTTTGAAACACCAAAGTTGTAACCTTGCCAAAAACGGACTAAACAGAGAATTTGAGTAAAATTTAAATAATTTAATTAGAATGAATAAAATGTTCTTGGTCTGATAGTTTTTCTGCAATGTTGACCATGTTAGGCCATTAGGGACTACTGGTGGAAAGATATATATGATGAAACATCATCTGGTTCATATCAGAGAAGGATTTGGTGGACTTATACACTGTTCCTATCAAATAATAATAATAATAATAATAATAATAAACAGTTGCATAATATTACATTGAAGTTATACCAGTTTATACTTCAGAAATTTTACTTTACTTCAGTGCCTTATGGTGGGGGTAAATGCTGGCTCAATTTACCCCACAGCATTTGGCTCACTTTGCCCCATAGCTGCCATGTTGGGAAAACAAGCTAGCTTACCAATTCAGGATAATATTTAGCTAAATTATTTGCATGGTTTTATACATTGCTAAATCACCAATATGCATCATAAATATTTTTAGACATGGACAAATTTGCTTTGATGTAACAGCCATTACATCTGTTATGCTAAAATTTTACTTTGACAAGCCAAAAACAGTTTTTAAAGTAAACTGGCACCTTCCACGCCTCCCATGTGCTTCTCCTTTTCACAGTCTGGCAGAAATAATGGGTAGTTCCAAAATATATGGTCACATGACAATAAAAGGGTACGGTTGCCAAGATACAGGGGATGGGTCAACTTACCCACTGCCTCATCTCACCCCACTCTCCCCTACAGAGGGAAGACACATGACTCTGGGGGTAGATTAAGANTTCCAGTGTGTATTTGGCCTGTTTGTACAAGACTCTGTCCCCTTTTCTGCGAGCATCTTCTTTGGCCTGACGGAGCTGGCTGAGTTTTGCAGTGAACCAGGGTTTGTCATTGTTGTAAGTGAAATGAGTCTTTGTAGGAATGCACAAATCCTCACAGAAACTGATATATGATGTGACAGTCTCTGTGAGCTCGTCCAGATCGGTGGCAGCAGCTTCAAAAACACTCCAATCAGTCCATTCGAAACAGGATATAGAATAATATATTACAACAGTTGAACACACAAAAACTAATTTGTTCATGACGTGAACCACATAGAAAGAACTTCATGGATAATGTCTTCACTGACTCCTAAGAGAGAGAAAGGTGGAGAGAGAAAGAGAAAGGTGAAGGAAATACTGGTCACTAAGTCAACACAAGCTTATCAGTCGTGCTACAGTTTCGTTAAACGAATATGCTAACAATTCATTTTACAGCATTACAGGCTAATATATGATGGCTATTTGCATTCAAGACTATTTAGCAAATCACGATCACTTCAGCTACGTTAACTTTCCAATGAAATGCATCATTTGTCTTTAATGTTAAACAAATAAAAATTGATTCAAATTTGATACTCACACTCTGATTGTCATCCATCTTTACTGGTCCTCTAATTCGGTAGGTGGCAGCCTCCGGTTTTGCAGGCAGATGCTACTTGTTAAAGGTGGGGTAAGCCATTTTTCAAAAACACTGATGGACATTGTTGATATTTGAAATCAACCCAAACTAACTCACCCCTCTCTTCATTGCTCCGCCTCAAACTCAACCTCCAATCCTAACCACCCTGCTCCGACTCGGTCCCCAGCCCATAGGGCTGCACGATTACATAAATGCGATCTTCTTTCTAAATGACAGCGATTCACTTGCATGTATTTCCCTGTATTCAGATGCTGCATTCACGTGTTCACTTATTTACTTTACAACAATTCAAGATGCTATATCAGTCAAATTTATTGGTCACACTCAGTGTAAAACAAAACACTTAATTCACCAATCAGGCCAGAGATTTGCGAATCATTCAGACGTAAATCCTAATCACTTCTCTCCTCTCTTTCTCATTTACAATGTTCCGCAGCCGCTGTCACTCACGTGACGTGTAACAAGGAGGCAGACCTAAACAGATTAGTCAGTTTACTTGGTGGATTTCGAGTTGCAATTTGAATCAAATTCATGAATAGTACACCGTTTTAACATTATAAAAACACGCACTGAGTTATGGAAAATTTGTCATATAATTCACTTGTCTGTTCACAGAGAGTTGACAATTAAACGTTGTTTCCTTTTATTTTGAAGAGCTGAGGAAAATTGTTCATGGTTACTTTCAGTACGGCTATAAAAGGCACACAAAATAATAATCAAACTCAAATTAGACGCTTTTAACATTAAATAATGCACATAAACAGTACCTGAGATTATCATTTCCATACTTTTTGTTCTTCCAGCTGCGACATCTCAGAAAAATAGAAACTGTTTCTAAAATAGAATCATTGCGTGTTGATGTCGGGGCTAGTTAGGACAAAAACTCTGATTAACATGGAAAAGATACCTTTTATCATTGCGTGTCACAGCGTCACGTCTCGTTAGGACACGGTGTAAGGTAACACCACCAATCTCTACAACCACCTCAAATGTCACCACAAAATAAAGTACGGTTAAGACAAGGGAGCCACACATAAAATTAAATAAATAAACATTAAATAAAATAAGGAAAATAGACTTTTTTTTTGTTGTTACTTTTAAGTCCAGCACTTTATTATAAATAAACGTCCTGTGTAGACAGCACTACTTTTCTTTTTCTTTTTTTTTGTTGCAATAAATGTTTTGGTTGAAAAAATGAGAATCGTGTGAGAGAATCATGATCTCAATTTCTATTGAGAAAAATCATGATTCACATTTGAGCAAGAATCATGCAGCCCTACCAGCTCGTAATGCTTCATGTAACAAATAATGCTTCATGAAAAATAAAATAAAGCACAGATGATAAACGAATGACAAGGAGGCACAAAAAATGAACGTACAGTACACAAGAGTAAATACAGACAAGAGTTCGTTCGTTAGTCTTCAACAGCACAACCAGACAATCAATGACACTCAAACCCAGTGTTACTCACATGTGAAGCGGAATCAAAGCAGCCAGCGTGTCTGTCTGTTTTCAGGCCTTCCCGCTTGGCTCTCTCCAGTGCTGGAAAGCTTTTCTACTAGTAACACGGGTCTAAAGCACTTGCCCAGTCATAAACCTTCATTCCAATGATATTCTTTTGAGCTTTTGTGTATTGTCTCATCTCTCTTTCTGCAGTCTTTCTTCAAATCTCCCTCTTGCTCGTTCTGTCTCTTCGACCGTCATACGCCTCCTAATGCTGATTGGTTACACATTTGTTGTTGGTGTCGGCCCGACTAACTTCCAAACAGTGTTTTTGAAAATTGACTTACCCCACCTTTTAAGTTACTTTCAAAAAGTGATTGATTTACTCTATTTTGATCGCTACCATAGACATCTGCGTTTATATCCGAACTATAAACTTTTATCCCAGTTCTTCTGTGATAATCTGAATTATTGTAAGGTGAACACTTTCTCATCATTTATTTAACACTTCTCATCATTCATTTAACACTTTTTGTTAAATGACTGTTTTAGTTAATGACTGATCGTACTTGTCAAAGGTTTAATAGACAGCCGAATGGTTGTCATTTAGGAATAAGATTGCGTGGGTGTTTGAATCGAGATCGCGAACTTTTACCGATTAATTGTGCAGCTCTACTATTATAGTTTTTATTAATATTTTGAATTAGATTGTTTGTTTATATTTTCTTCATTTTAATTTCGGTTAAAGTTTTAGTAATTTTGTTTTTATAATTTTTTTTTTTAATGTATGTATTTTTTTTATTTTTTATTTCAGTTTTTTTAGTACATCAAGTTAAACTAAATGCATATAGTTTCATGTTGTTTTGGCAACTAGCTGAAATAAAATAAGTTTACGTTTTTTCATATTTTATTTCGGTTAACGTTTATTTTATCAAACTATGAGTAACGTAAGTAACGATTTTATGGTTTTGTTTTCCTTTTTAGTTATATTAATAACCCTGCTGAATACTCATATTTTATAGCATAGAATAATGTCACAGTAATATTGTAGTATTTCAGTACACTGTTAAAATAAGATTTTTTTTAAGTGAAATAAAAAGATTATTGGAGTAGGTTTTACAAGAAAATTCTATTTCAGTCTTTCTATTTCAAAATTTCATGTTTATTTAGTGTGCTACTTGCTATTTCTTTGCAATTTAAAAAAAAATTTACTAGCAATTTCTAAGTGAAAATGGTTTCAAATTAAAACTTACACCAAATATACATACAGTGGTCCCAAATAGTATTTGGAAACTTAAGTCAATTACAAATTTGTAAATCTTTGCATTAAATGACAAAATAAAGTGCCATTTATTTTAAATAATTATATAGCATATTTAATATTATAATTTATTTCATATGTAATGCAATGATATTCAGATAATTTAAGTGACTTTGCCTAAATGTGTCAGTTGTTTTTGGGGCCAATGTATAGTGAAATGTAGTGTAGGCTATTTATATTTCATCAGATGAATTTAAGCCATCTCTTCCCATGTCTAACCAGGTACCACCCATCCTGCTGGATAAGCAGTTCTCAGACTTCACACCTGACATCACCCCCATCATCCTGGCTGCCCACACCAACAACTACGAGATCATCAAGATGTTGGTGCAAAAAGGTGTGTCGGTCCCCCAGCCTCATGAGGTGCGCTGTAACTGCATAGAGTGCGTCTCCAGTTCAGACGTGGACAGTCTGCGGCACTCACGCTCCCGGCTGAACATCTACAAGGCCCTGGCCAGCCCCTCTCTCATTGCCCTATCCAGCGAGGATCCTTTCCTCACCGCGTTCCAACTCAGCTGGGAGCTCCAGGAACTCAGCAAAGTGGAAAATGAGTTCAAAACTGAATACGAGGAGCTCTCCCGTCAGTGCAAACGCTTTGCGAAGGATCTCCTGGACCAGACCCGGTCTTCACGTGAGCTGGAGTTGATCCTCAATTTCCGTGATAATGTCAACCTGCTGCAGGATGAGGCCAATAATGAGCTGGCTCGCCTGAAATTGGCCATCAAATACCGCCAAAAAGAGGTACAGTTCTGTTTTGATGATGATGATGATGTATTTTCTTACAATGATCCCAAAAAGTATTTGGACACCTAAAATGGATAAACCAAGTGGACCCATCGCCAAAACCTATTCTTTTTCATTTCCTTTTTACTAACTGGTTTCAGGATCATTTATATATATATATATATTATTGAAGGATGATTGACAGAAACGTTGCACATTTAAATATATTTATGATCATTCAAACTTAAGTAGCCTAGTGTTATGGATTTTTATAATTTTTTTTTCTAATTTGTTGTTATTTCATTCAACGTACCTATAATTGATTTGCATGTGCAAGACACTGATTTATTTATTTATTTATTTATTTTTTTTTAGAAATCTAAAACATTTATCAGATGTTTTGCTTTCACATATTTATTTAAATAGTATTTGGTTTGATATTTTTTTATTTAATACAGTGACATTCATATTTTTATGTGTAACTAAAATGTCCAGATATTTTGGGGCTTTATGAGGGTCAAACAGTGGAGAGTGGGGCACAACCTATCACTTGTTGGCTTTCTCATTTTGAGTAAATCCACTTGGGGTTCAGAAAAGGAATTTTTTTTCCACAATAATTTCACACGTCTAGTACAAAAATGTGGTTTTGTTTCATTATTACAGGATATACTTTTTCCTTTATTTACCTCGAATGAATGGAAGTGAAATGGACCGAAAATGAACCGTAGGTGGGGCACATTGTAACATGACCATATGACAGCTTAAAATGTTATCTGATCTAATGAGAAAAAAATATGCAAGGCAAAGGGAAATATTTTGGCAATATAAATACAATTAACTTTTCAAATTAAAATTGTTTTGTTTTTAATAATTAAAAATGTAATTAATTTTGGAGTTTGACAATTAGCACACACAACACACAGCTATACAGCATAGTTTAAAACAATGTGGGCAAATTGATACATAAACACATTCATAACACAGAGACGAACATGTAAACCTGGTTAGTGTCTTCTGTTGCTTAGATAAGCATTAAATAACTAAACGGCTAAATAACAGATTGGGGATTATATAATAGCAGATTTGTTTCATTTTAAATAAACACTAAAAACTGAGATGAAAAAATAACATCAGTCAGAAATTTACTTGCTATCATTAAATAAATGTTTAGTGATATCTTCCAAAGATTTTTTTTTTATTTTGGCTCACTTTTTCTCTCTATAGTGTGTTTTTTTTTTTGTTTTTTTTGTTTTTTTAAAGCTAATTACTTATTGCAGATTGTGATTACTATCTATTCTCAGATTGACTAAGCTAAAGACAAATTAGCTCCCACGTAGACTGTATGTCAAGAAGGTCCTTTTAGCAATACCTGAGGGGAGCCAGATGAAATTCAAGCCTCTATTGTGAATTAATTCAAAAGCACTGAAGTGTTACAAACCCAAACTAAGAGTCAGGTAATTTCCTTCACACTTGACAAGGTCATCACATGCCTCACCGCCATATAGATCTCATAAAAGATGCCCTTTTGACCTGTGATGACTTACTGCAGTGTAGGAGTGAAGAGTCATATCCACTTTCAGCATGTTGTGTGGGTTCAGCTACTAATTACTTTGCCTGTTGAATTTAGTCTGTTCACATTTCATGGCTTGGTTAGAAAATAGTCCACATCCAGTAGCCATAATCACAGCCCTTCTGCTACTTTGTCTATTTTTTATTTTTTTAAATACAATGTGAAAATGAAGCATCATAAATTCCAAATATACACCAATCAGGCATAACATTATGAGCACTGACAGGTGAGGTGAATAACACTTATTATCTCTTCATCACAGCACCTGTTAGTGGGTCGAATATATTAGGCAGCAAGTGAACATTTTGTCCTCAAAGTTGTTGTGTTAGAAGCAGGAAATATGGGCAAGCGTAGGGATTTGAGCGAGTTTGACAAGGGCCAAATTACGATGCCTAGATGACTGGGTCAGAGCATCTCCAAAACTGCAGCTCTTGTGGGGTGTTCTCCCTATCAAAAGTGATCCAAGGAAGGAACTGTGGTGAACCGGCGACAGGGTGGGCGGCCAAGGCTCATTGATGCACGTGGGGAGCGAAGGCTGGCCTGTGTGGTCCGATCCAACAGACGAGCTACTGTAGTTCAAACTGCTCAAGAAGTTAATGCTGGTTCTGATAGAAAGGTGTCAGAATACACAGTGCATCACAGTTTGTTGCGTATGGGGCTGCATAGCCGCAGACCCGTCAGGGTGCCCATACTGACCCCTGTCCATCACCGAAAGCACCAACAGTGGGCAGGTGAGCATCAGAACTGGACCACGGAGCAATGGAAGAAGGTGGCCTGGTCTGATGAATCACATTTTCTTTTACATCACATGGACGGCCGGGTGCGTGTGCATCGTTAACTGGGGAACACATGGCACCAGGATGCACTACGGGAAGAAGGCAAGCCGGCGGAGGCAGTGTGATGCTTTGGGCAATTTTCTGCTGGGAAACCTTAGTTCCTGCCATTCCTTGTGAATGTTACTTTGACACGTACCACCTACCTAAGCATTGCTGCAGACCATGTACACCCTTTCATAGAAACAGTATTCCCTGGCGGCTGTGGACTCCTTCAGCAGGATAATATGGCTGCCACAAAGCAAAAATGCTTCAGGAATGGTTTGAGGAGCACAACAAAGTGTTTGAGGTGTTGACTTGGCCTCCAAATTCCCCAGATCTCAATCCAATCGAGCATCTGTGGGATGTGCTGAACAAACAAGTCCGATCCATGGAGGCTCCACCTCACAACTTACAGGACTTAAAGGATCTGCTGCTAACATCTTGGTGCAGATACCACAGCACACCTTCAGGGGTCTAGTGGAGTCCATGCCTCGATGGGTCAGGGCTGTTTTGGCAGCAAAAGGGGGACCAACACA
>RJVU01059775.1:3654699-3681741 GCA_003731715.1 Anabarilius grahami | reverse complement strand
TCAAACTGCTCAAGAAGTTAATGCTGGTTCTGATAGAAAGGTGTCAGAATACACAGTGCATCACAGTTTGTTGCGTATGGGGCTGCATAGCCGCAGACCCGTCAGGGTGCCCATGCTGACCCCTGTCCATCACCGAAAGCACCAACAGTGGGCAAGTGAGCATCAGAACTGGACCACGGAGCAATGGAAGAAGGTGGCCTGGTCTGATGAATCACATTTTCTTTTACATCACATGGACGGCCGGGTGCGTGTGTGTCGTTTACCTGGGGAACACATGACATCAGGATGCACTATGGGAAGAAGGCAAGCCGGCGGAGGCAGTGTGATGCTTTGGGCAATTTTCTGCTGGGAAAACTTGGGTCCTGCCATCCATGTGGATGTTACTTTGACACGTACCACCTACCTAAGCATTGTTTTAGACCATGTACACCCTTTCATGGAAACGGTATTCCCTGGTGGCTGTGGACTCCTTCAGCAGGATAATATGGCTGCCACAAAGCAAAAATGCTTCAGGAATGGTTTGAGGAGCACAACAAAGTGTTTGAGGTGTTGACTTGGCCTCCAAATTCCCCAGATCTCAATCCAATCGAGCATCTGTGGGATGTGCTGAACAAACAAGTCCGATCCATGGAGGCTCCACCTCACAACTTACAGGACTTAAAGGATCTGCTGCTAACATCTTGGTGCAGATACCACAGCACACCTTCAGGGGTCTAGTGGAGTCCATGCCTCGACGGGTCAGGGCTGTTTTGGCAGCAAAAGGGGGACCAACACATTATTAGGATGGTGGTCATAATGTTATGCCTGATTTGACATATCCTATTTTGCTTAAATTATTTTGCCGCCTTTTGGTTTTGCCAATACTTTACACCCCTTTTTTTTCAGATGAATTTGCCATGCATATATGATTTGCATTGTTGCTTACTGTATGTGAGTCAAGTAAAGTCACTTTTATTTACATTATACAATACAAATTGTTTCAAAGCAGATGTTCAGTAAACAGGAAAATAAGTATTCAGTGCTGCAAACAGAATTCAGTTCTGCTTAAAAAGACAATAGTAAACAGTCATTATTCAGTTGAAATCCAGCTAAGTTGAGTTCCCATCCAATAGTTACAGTGCAGTCAAATCAGCAATATTGTATGTGAGTTACATAAATATCCATTGGTTATATTCCCCTCAACCCGTGATTATATTAGACAGGGCACAGTTCAGATTAAATGGCATTTGTTCCAGCAGTCACACAATCATTGGAAATGGCAGAGAGACGGTCACACCAGCACTAATCTTATTATTGTAAATGTTACTAGAATGTCTCCAATTAAGCATGTGAATATCTATAAAATCAGAGATCAGATGCAGCATGCTTTGTATTACCTCAGACGTAAAGATATGTGATCATTAGATTCTAACAGTTGAGGAGATGGATAAAAAAAAATACCTTTGCTGTTCATAATGCTCTATCTATTGATCTATCGATCTATCTGAGCTGATTATGCTGCAGTGTATTTGATTTGCTTGAATATCCTGCTGTGAACAAGTACAATTTCCATGCTCCCTGAACATGGGCTTTCATGTGCCAGCTGTTCAAAGTTTGTATAACATGTGATTGCATGGTGGTCTTACATCTGCAGAAGATCTGATAAGGGCCTATACATCATAGCTAAACTCCTTAAAGAATCTGATGGAGTGGAAAAAGTAGCATGTGTTTTGTGGAGGTAAAGCATTTTGTGCTTAAATAGTTCATAAGTTGCATACAAGCAATGTAGATTTTGACACTTTTTCCTCACTTTTCAAATTCCGGTATATTTATTTTGTTTATTATGTTAAGTTTTCAAGCTGCTGTAAATTCATTTCTTAAAATAAAACATGGAAGAAATGAACTTGGTACTGAACAAAGTCAGTTGGCATGTTTTTAAATTATTATTATTATTATTATTATTTTTTTTTTTTATAATAATAAAAGTACATTNCAAAAAGTACATGCTCCATACTGAGACAGTGTGTTTGCTTGGCATGTTTCCTTTTATTTTAAGTGGCGGCCCTATTTGTCCTGTTGAGGTGTATTAAGGTACTGTTGTCACTTGCACAACAGCCCTGTGACAGAGTCCTTTATTTGAGCTGGAGAACAGATTGTACCTTGCTAATCGGCCCTGACGGAGAACACTTAAACTCATCTCAGACTCGACCTCATCGCCTTCAGAACGCCTGGCTCTGCTGTAATGAGGATGCATTTGTTTGTAATTTGGTTAGGCTCCCTCCCACTTCCGCTTGACATTTTAGATGCCTCGTTAATGGCTTTGGGCAGATAACGGGAGACAAGATGAAGAGGATGAGGCAGAAGAACAAATAAGCACCAAGAACAAGAGTCAGTGTATGGCTGCAAGTGGCAGTTTCAGGGCCAAGCACATAAATATATAATATGTTCTATTAGCATGATTCAAAGAATTTGCCATGAGCTGATTTAACTTAGTTTTCTCAAATGCTTTGGGACATTTTTCAAAACCGTTTTCTCTAAACTGTAAGTTCAGTTTTCAAAACTGTTTGCTGGAACATCAGAACTTTATTGCATGTCTCCAAAATAGCTCAGCCAAAACATGTAATTCATGCTTCAAAGCCTAGTTATTGTGTCAGTAAATTGGCTAATGATACCAAAATAAAAAGTGTTTTTGTCATCGGTTGAGCTATGCTGGTCAACATGTTTAGATGTTTCACAATGGTAAATTTCATGTTTTTTTTGTTTTTTTTTTCTACTTTTTTGTTCAGACTGACTGCTTTCTATACTGTATAAGAATGTCTTGAGCTTTTTAGATACAATTTCAACAGTATAGGTAAAAATGTACTGAGAGAAGTCAATGTAGTACACAAAAAGAAAATGAGCCTTTTTATTTATACAGTACATTTATTTTTTGTAGAAATATTACATGAAAACTGAAACATTTGCTGTTGCTTGTTCATTTTTCCAGTATATTATGTCTCCCCCTAATACCACCACCACATATTCTTGCATATCTTTCTATTGCCCTTCCACGACAAGAAACGGTGAATTTTCATTTTCTACAAAAATAAATGTACTGTATTAATACAAATGTATACAGTACATTGTGAATAAAATGAATTGTTCAGAGATCTGAACTTATTGTTTTGAGAAAAAAAAAATCTCATTTGAGAATTGAACCAAAGCGATTGAGGAAAAACTGTAATATAACTTAGAGTAGGTTGCTTATAGTACTTAGTCACATACTAAATTTCAGTTTAATGTGAAAATACAGCTTAATTCTGCATACTTGCGAATGATATAGTGGATGTGTTACACAGGGTTATTATAATTCTATTTTGTTCTCATTTTCCATTTGATTTACATTTTTATTTTTCACTCTGACTGTTAGTGTAACTGTAGCTTAGTTTTTGTTTTTTCAGTATTTTATAGTTTTAGTTTTTATTTTAGATTTAATATTTATAACTTATATTACAGAATGTCTAATAAAGGATTTTAATGCACTATAATGATGAGAGATTTGGTTAAATATGTAGTGTTTAATTGCTGCACCATCATGAAACAAACTCAGGGACCGTTTACACAGCACTTTTCAACTAAAAACTTTTGAAAACAGGTTTCAAATCTCAGTCTACAGGCACATAGTGTTTCTTTACAAAGTGACAANCAACCACCCAGAACACCCTAGCAACTGCCTAGCAACACCTTAGCAACCACCCAGGTTACCATAGCAACTGCCTAGCAACCACCCCGACTACCCTAGAAACCACATAGCAACATCGTAGCAACCACCCCAAGTACCCTAGCAACCACATAACACCCTAGCAACCGCCTTGAGTATCCTGACTCATATATCTATCTATCTATCTATCTATCTATCTATCTATCTATCTATCTATCTATCTATCTATCTATCTATCTATCAAACTACTAAACTAAAACTTTTAAACTGAAAACTCTCAAACTTCACACTTTTAAAACTAATTCAAACTTTCTTGACCGGCTTTTTCAAGCCAACTTAAAGTTTGTCCTCAAACTTTTTTATCTAGTTCTATTTTGTTCTCATTTTCCATTTGATTTACATTTTTATTTTTCACTCTGACTGTTAGTGTAACTGTAGCTTAGTTTTTGTGTTTTCAGTATTTTATAGTTTTAGTTTTTATTTTAGATTTAATATTTATAACTTATATTACAGAATGTCTAATAAAGGATTTTAATGCACTATAATGATGAGAGATTTGGTTAAATATGTAGTGTTTAATTGCTGCACCATCATGAAACAAACTCAGGGACCGTTTACACAGCACTTTTCAACTAAAAACTTTTGAAAACAGGTTTCAAATCTCAGTCTACAGGCACATAGTGTTTCTTTACAAAGTGACAACTGGGTGGTCATGCATAAGTGTTTTTATTAGTTTTCATGGATTCGTGTGAACCGGAATCGTTTTGACAATGGCGTCGTCTGTACTCAAACTCAAAGGAAAAACTTTTCAGGTTTTAGTACATCATTGTCGTGTGTTGATTTTATATAATTTAAAAAGCGGAATTACATATCTCATGACCATAGTGTTATTGCTAGTGTTAACTAGTTGTCTTTTTAGGTGTAATGAGGACAAGTTATAAAATGTAAAACTTTTACAATATATTCTTTATCAAAAACTAGTTCTAAAATCAATTTTGTGGCTAGTTTCAATTTATTTTAGTTTGAGTCATAATCTATTTAAGATTAGTTCCTTTTTTCTGTTTATATTAGTTTTGTTCTGTTAAAGAACGTTTTAAGGATCAGCTTGGCCTTAAGACAATCTGACACAAATTTGGGGAGGATTCAATAAAATATGTAGGACAAGTAAAAAAAATAAATAAAATAAAATGCTTTCAATCTAATGCAAAATTTTTATTCAATTTTATTCATCTCAAAATTCTTATGATTTTACAACATCTAGGGGATGTGCCTTTACATCTTGTTAGATCTGTTTTTTTGTTTGTTTTTTGATTATCAAATCACATTACAAACCTTTTCGTAAGTGTTTGACTCAACATGTTGGCTATATTGTGTTGGAGGCTCAGCAGTCTGGGGAATAAATGGGAATAAATGAGAGAAACCCAGACCTCCTGCCTTACTGTACATGTTCACTTTATCATCGACTTTATAAGACACTAATGCTCACTTTACATGGGTATCCTGGAGTCTGGCTTTAGGCAAACTGCTGAAAACACTAATGTTTAGTTTGCTTGTGCTGTAATTTAATTTTACTGACAGTTTATGGCTCAGTTAGAGTGGAATACATGGCGTAATGATCTTTAAGCTGATGCTCCTATGTCATAAACTACGCCAAAGTAATATATGTACACTGACATAAAATTCTAGTAAGTCTTGCAAATGGTAAAAATGAATATTCTGGGAAAACTGACCAAAAAAAAAAAACGCCAGGAAAATTACTAATTTGGCAGCTTGCTTTCTAGACCACCTGTTCATACTTGGATAGTAACGTATGATTTTCCCTGTATTTTCTTCTATTCTTTTGTCTCTCAGTTTGTAGCACAGCCAAATTGCCAGCAGCTGTTGGCCTCACGCTGGTATGATGAATTTCCTGGCTGGAGGAGACGTCACTGGGCTGGAAAGTTCATCACCTGCGTCTTCATTGGCCTCCTATTCCCCCTGCTCTCCCTCTGTTACCTGGTGGCACCCAAGAGCCGCTATGGCCTCTTCATACGCAAGCCCTTCATCAAGTTTATTTGCCACACTGCCTCTTATTTGACCTTCCTCTTCCTCCTGCTGCTGGCCTCCCAGCACATAGTCTCTAACAATCCCGATCGTCAAGGTCCAAAGCCCACCACGGTGGAGTGGATGATCCTACCCTGGGTTCTAGGTACTGTAACACCACATCCCTGCAGAACTGATATGATTTCATAATCTGGTCCTAAACTCAGCTATTTGTTTGTGTATTAGTATATACTAATACATAAAGTTTAGATATTTCTAAAAGAATATCCGCTAGAATTGTGTTTCAGTTTTATTATATGTTCTCTATGCAACATTTGCAAGATTCATTCTGGACCAGAAAAGTTCTTTGAACATGAACCAACACAATCTCTTGGCTGTTCTTGCAGGATTCATATGGACAGAGATCAAGCAGATGTGGGATGGTGGATTTCAAGATTACATGCATGACTGGTGGAATCTTATGGACTTTGTGATGAATTCCTTGTATCTTGCAACCATTTCACTGAAGATCGTTGCATATGTTAAGGTATGTTACATCCCAACCGTCACTGGTGGGAATCACTTGGGAATGGACCAAGAGTAATTTATTAAAGGGTTAATTCACCCAAAAATAAAAATTCTGTCATTAATTACTCTCCCTCATGTCGTTCCACACCCGTAAGACCTTCGTTCATCTTCGGAACACAAATTAAGATATTTTTGATAAAATCCGATGGCTCAGTGTGGCCTCCATTGACAGCAAGACAATTAACACTTTAAATGCCCAGAAAGCTACTAAAGACATATTTAAAACAGTTCATGTGTGTACAGTTGTTCAACCTTAATATTATGAAGTGACGTGAATACTTTTTGTGCACCAAAAAAAACAAACTAACGATTTTATTTAACAATATCCAGTGATGGGCGATTTCAAAACACTGCTTCATGAAGCTTCCAAGCTTTACAAATCTTTTGTTTTGAATCAGTGTTTTGGAACGTGTATCAAACTGCCAATCTAACTAACCCTTTAACTGCTCCTTTCTTCTTTCCTAACAGTACAGTGGTTGCAAACCCAGGGAAACCTGGGAAATGTGGCACCCCACACTGGTGGCTGAGGCGGTGTTTGCCATCGCCAACATCTTCAGCTCTCTACGCCTCATCTCGCTTTTCACGGCCAACTCTCACCTAGGTCCTTTGCAGATATCATTAGGGCGGATGCTCCTGGACATCCTAAAGTTTCTGTTCATCTACTGCCTGGTGTTGCTTGCCTTTGCTAATGGACTTAATCAGCTTTACTTCTACTACGAGACTAGTGATGGCATGAGCTGCAAAGGCATCCGCTGTGAACGTCAAAACAATGCATTCTCAACGTAAGTCTTGGGAAAAGGCCAAAATTACTAACTATTTAAGATCTAAATATCTAGTACCTCATATCTCAATACTTAATTGATCTATTTTCAGTGTCAACTACACCTGCATGCATGCACATATATATATATATGTATGTGTGTGCATGCATGCAGGTGTAGTTGACACTGAAAATAGATCAATTAAGTATTGAGATATGAGGTACTAGATATTTAGATCTTAAATCTTAAATAGTTAGTAATTTTGGCCCCTAGACTACATTGAAAGCTGAAAAGTTGTGTATAAGTTGCAACTGCACATCCTAATTTTGTTTGTATTCTGTTTGTAGGCTATTTGAGACTTTGCAGTCTTTGTTTTGGTCAATTTTTGGGTTGATCAGTCTGTATGTGACTAATGTCCAAGCTGACCACAAGTTCACCGAATTTGTGGGCGCCACAATGTTTGGGACATATAACGTCATCTCCTTGGTGGTCCTCCTCAATATGCTCATTGCCATGATGAACAATTCTTATCAACATATCGCTGTAAGTACTTTCTGAGATCTGACCTGAGAACTTGTAGACATATATCTTCATAATGTCCTATTCTGGTAATTGTTGCATATTACATATACCGTATTTTCTAGAAAATAAGTCACACATGATTATCGCACTGGGTCAAAATTACATTTTTGAAAGAAACAAAAACACATACAGTAAGTTGCATCAGTGTTTGTCACATTTTATTGTTATATTCAGAAATAACGTGAAATATCAGTAAATTAAATGAAATGTTTACAGACGTAGTTCCCCTCTCTGCATACCAAATCTGTTAAATTGAACGGTATACAGAATGATATGAAAAATATGTATAAATCTAAAATAAATTATAGTCGAATTTATTATAAACACAAATTTATAAAGTCCAAGCCCAAACAAATTTATTTAAAGCGAAACTGAAACTGCTGGTGTGTGGAAATGAGCTATACAAATCAACAATCACGTTCCTCTCTTATTCAGCACAAATCCAGATCTTTTTACATTATTTGCATCATATAAGTCACTTTGGAATATAAGTCATTGTACATTTCAGATGATAAAAAAGAAGTAACTCATAATAACTTATAATACAGTACAGTGTGCAGTACCTTGTAAGTCACTTTGGTGTGAAAGCATCTGTCAAGAACATAAGTGTAAATTTCTCAGTAATGACCTGCCTCTCACATTTGTGTTCTGGCTTTTCTGAAGGACCATGCTGATATTGAATGGAAATTCGCAAGAACTAAATTATGGATGAGTTATTTTGAGGAAGGAGGCACCTTGCCACCTCCCTTCAACATTATCCCAAGTCCCAAATCCATATGTTACCTGATTACATGGATTAAGGTGAATGTGTTCAAGACAAGGTCAAAGACGACTGAGACATTTGGAACAATAGGGGTGAGACTCTGTGGAAAAACTATGTTCATATAACTGTGTCTAAATAAACTGTTTATTTTGTCTCTTTTTTGGTCTTACAGAAAAGTTAATTTTATTGAAAAGATTAATATTATGTAATGGAGCAAGGGGAATTTCATTACAACTAAATATGTGTCGTAAGATGTCTAGTTGCTTGGTTGTCAACTTTAATATTGTAGAGGACAGAGAGAATTATTTTATTTCAAATATCCTTCCTTTTGTCCTTTCAGAGAAGAGCTGCT
The DNA here is from genome assembly GCA_003731715.1 of Anabarilius grahami. Taxonomy (NCBI): domain Eukaryota; kingdom Metazoa; phylum Chordata; class Actinopteri; order Cypriniformes; family Xenocyprididae; genus Anabarilius; species Anabarilius grahami. The sequence continues at coordinate 3,672,994 of RJVU01059775.1, read as the reverse complement.
GAAAATGTGAGACTAAACCACCAATACCAGGTAGCTTTCCACCAATAATATTGTTTCTCTACAGTTCTTTCTCTATTGTTTTGATTTCTTTGTCATTGTTCCACCAATGAATTGTACTGCTATTTCCCTAAATGCAGGAAGTCTTGAGAAACTTGGTAAAACGATATGTGGCCGCCATGATTCGAGATGCCAAGACTGAGGAGGGTCTCACAGAGGAGAATTTTAAAGTAAGCGTTGAAAAATGATTTGTCTACAAATAGCTTAATAAAACACTTGGTTTTGTTTCACTGGCCTGTATTTGTCTTCTTAAACAATGGATACAACAGTGGTCACTGACACCTAATGGTGTGGATGAAGCATTACTTCACAGCACAAGTTTTCAGTTACCGGTGCCATTGTAGAAGTACCCTATATGACCCTTGAATTATGTATTTTGCAAGTAAAAGTGTCCAGTAGTAGAAAGAGATAAAATTACAATAAAATTCTGAAATAAAACTGTACCTTTTAAATAAGCGCTTTGATTTAAGAGACAAGTAATTGTGAAATCTCATCACTTCAACAGGAGCTGAAGCAAGACATATCTAGCTTCCGTTATGAAGTCATTGGAATGATGAAAGGCAACCAGAAAAGCACTCGAGCGAATAAGCCAGGCACAGCGGCCTCCGATGTTTCTCATCCAGATGGTTCGCTTCAGTATCCCTCGGCTCTTCAGCAGAACAAAAAACTACATTTGTACGGTGTCACTGCAGTGCTACAGCAACAAAACTCTGAGGAGACAAGGGAGTCTCTCGGTTGTCTGGTCAATGGATCACCAGCAGTTTTGGCAGACCCTTTACTCAAAGACAAAGCCAGGAAGGACTTCCCTAAAGATTTTACAGACTTTGGGTTATTCCAGAAGAAACATACCTTTCTCAACCCAAATAAGATCTACTCACTCGCTGAAGAGTCAAAGGAATCAGATACTGACATTTTAGACTGGGTGAGAGAGGAAACGGTTGAGAAACCTCTGGCAGGAAAGGTTGAACAGGAAGAGAATGAATCAAAGTGCCTGATGGAGGAAGAGGGAAGTGTGTTGGAGGACCAAGAGAAAGAGCACATTGCATCTTCGCATGAACTTTAGATAAACAGAGTTTTGTAACCAAGGACGTACTTTGTCAGAGAAGGAGCAGTATCCTCTCTTATGCACAGATATGGGCCAGCTTTTGTGAGATGAAATTTGTCTCAGGAAAAGAGATTTGCTTGGATGTTTTTGGACTCAAGAAACTTTCCAGCACTACAGACTCCAAAAGTAAATCTACAGGAAGAGAAATGGAGAAAACTCGGGAAAGCACTACACGGTGTCCAACTGACCTGTTAAATAGTTGTATGTTTTACATATTTATCCTCACGTTTTCACTGTGCAGCATCCTTTCACTCCTTTCAGGACAGCTTGGAAAATAACAATCATGTAATGCCCAGAGAAACTGATTATTATTGTTGTTATTATTATTATTATATAACATAATATACACTACCGTTCAAAGGTGTAAAGTAAGATTTTAAAAAATTTGTTTTTTTTATCAAAAGTGACAGTTAAGGTTTTAAGCAACACAACTATTTTAAGCATTGATAATAATAATACATTTTCTTGAGCATAAAATCAGCATATTAGAATGATTTCTGAAGGATTGTGTGAAACTGAAGACTGGAGTAATGATGCTGAAAATTCAGCTTTGCATCACAGGAATAAACTGCATTTTATAATATAGTAAAACAGAAAACAGCTATTTTAATCTGTAATAATATTTCCCAATATTTAGGTTTTTACTGTATTTTTGATATGCTGCCTTGGTGTGTAAGAGACTTAAAAAAATAAAAAAATATCTTACTGACCCCAGAAAGTTTGAACAGTGTGTATAAAAGAAATAAGGTTACAGTTTAATCTCCTTTGAGCTCCAAATTATCTAGATTTCGTTTCCATGTGATGCACAGCCCGATTTAAATATATATACGACAATGCAATTTAAATATATCACCTATAATACAGATGTTTATACATCTGGTTACCAGATTTCTAAGCACTATCCTCAATATTGTGATGTTGGATACTTATCTAACTCTTGAAATGTTCTGAGCTCTTATAAGTAACAGTTTCACCTGACTTTCATGGACCACATGACATTCAGTAATAATTCAGCTGTGGTTATTTGAGAAATTAAAAACTCACTCTCCTGGTAACATGCTCCAAGTTTCAGATTCTTTGTTATCTTTATGTTCTGCTTACAGAGTCTGCCTAGAATTGCTCTAGCATCCAATTTAGTGTTTTTTTTCAATTTAATTTTAAGCATGGATTGAAGCACCTGCCTAATAATGCTCAATCTTTTGTTACATTTATTCTATTTTGAAAAATGAATATATTATGTATTGGAGTTTTTCCACTATGCACACCATTGTCGTCTCTCATTTTTCCAATCTGGAGCGGCTGGTTGCACTATGAGAGCTGATTAATATTACAGCAGTCACAGAATCTTTCACTCTCATAATTAAATGCTATTTGTCTTTTATTGCCATGGCAACACTCTGTGCCTGCTCTTGTTCTGTAATTAATTGACTTCACAGTAGTTCCTTTATCTGGGGGCACACCATGCCGTTTTCAATTATAAGTGAATAAAGTGTCAGCAGATAGTTTCTCAGACTTTGTTTCTGTTGAAATGCGTCGCTCCCTGCGATGCTCCCAGTGTCTTTGAGGTAAATGTGGTTGCAGTGAAAATTTGCTGTGAATCTGTTCCTAATGTTCTAGGAATGTTCTTTTTATGTTTTTATATAGTGCAACAAGCCAAACTGTTAGGTGGTCATTTTTAATTAGAAACCTCTTTCAGTTTTAAACCCTTTCAGAGTTGGTGTTTTTATACTACCCACAGGCCACTTATACTACCCCCCTTTTGCCTTATTTTTTTTGTGGCATCGATTCAACAAGGTGTTGGAAAGTTCTGGTCCATGTTGTCATGAAAGTATCATGCAGTTGCTGCAGATTTGTCAACTGTATGTCCATCTCCTATTCAACCACATCCCAAAGGTGCTCTATTGGATTGAGATCTGGTGACTGTGGAGGCCATTTGAGTGTAATGAACTCATAATCATATTTAAGAAAGTAGTTTGAAATTTCAGCTTTGTGACATGGTACGTTATCCTGCTGGAAGTAGCCATCAGAAGATGGGTACACTGGTCGTGTGTATATATGTATATGTGTGTGTTATATAACATCGTTTTCTTTTTTTAACTTTTAACTTTTTTGTTGATGTTCTTTGTCCTTTACTTTCCTTTCACATCTCGTGATCTCCTATCTGTTTACAGCAGAATGACTCTGCAGCTTGAGTGAATTAAGTTCATGTTCTGATATTTACTACCAATGTCTCTCAGGTCACCAGCATAGCATGCAACACTTGCAGCATGACTTGTCCAAAAGCCATAAAAGCACAAACGGGGAGTGCAGGGGAGGAAAGAGTGGGAAGAAAGTACAGGAGCTATTTCCAGATGCGTCTTCATATCTGTCTCATTTACACACTTGTAGTTCAGTTCTCTTGGTCCAGACCAAAAAAAGAAAATAATAAATTTATTCCTGGTTCGCATATCTGAACCTTTTAAAGACTGAACCTGAAGAGAAAAAAAAAAACTATTTTGCGACAGAACTAAACAAACATCGAAAACAATGCTGGGCTAAATGTGCTCGTTGTGTGCGTAGGCCTATATATAATGGTATTTTGACCAGGTGAGAATGTGTGAAGGAGTCAAAATTCCTCCGTTGCACACAAACGAAGATGATCTGCAAAGAGATGGCGTTTCTGACTTCTGTTCCGAACTCCTGTATGGGCAATGTAGCTCCTATGGCAGCATTCACAAATGAACCACACTCAATCGCACTAAAATTAGTTTTAATCAAACCAAACCTGTCAGTGGTGTATTGACATTTGTACTTTGGTTTGCTTGGTTCATTTGGTCCGGACCATTTGGTTCACACTTATTCAAATGAACCGCACTAACAGAGCAATCGCACCAGGGTTAGTTTTAAAGGGTTAGTTCACCCAAAAATGAAAATTCTGTCATTTATTACTCACCCTCATGCCGTTCCACACCCGTAAGGCCTTCGTTGATCTTCGGAACACAAATTAAGATATTTTAGTTGCAATCCGATGGCTCCGTGAGGCCTGCATAGCCAGCAATGGCATTTCCTCTCTCAAGATCCATAAAGGTACTAAAAACATATCTAAATCAGTTCATGCGAGTACAGTGGTTCAATATTAATATTATAAAGTGACGAGAATATTTTTGGTGCGCCAAAAAAAACAAAATAACGACTTATATAGTGAAGGCCGATTTCAAAACACTGCTTCAGGAAGCTTCGGAGCATAATGAATCAGCGTATCGAATCATGATTCAGATCGCGTGTCAAACTGCTGAAATCACTTGACTTTGGCGCTCCGAACCGCTGATTCGACACACTGATTCATTATGCTCCGAAGCTTCCTGAAGCAGTGTTTTGAAATCGGCCATCACTATATAAGTCGTTATTATGTTTTTTTTTGGCACACCAAAACATTCTCGTCGCTTTATAATATTAATATTGAACCACTGTACTCACATGAACTGATTTAAATATGTTTTTAGTACCTTTATGGATCTTGAGAGAGAAAATGTCATTGATGGCTATGCAGGCCTCACGGAGCCATCGGATTTCAACTAAAATATCTTAATTTGTGTTCCGAAGATCAACGAAGGCCTTACGGGTGTGGAACGGCATGAGGGTAAGTAATTAATGACAGAATTTTCATTTTTGGGTGAACTAACCCTTTAAGCAAACCAAACATGCCAGGTGTGAACACACCCTTAAACGTCACATTTTTCAAAAGATAACGCAAATCCTGTATCGACAGTTTTGGTGTTTTGCTAAGCATTTGTGAGGTCAAACAAGACTGTCATTTCAATTTGATTGTTAACAGGTTAGAAGAAAGAAGGCCCTTAAAGGCCAATATATTTGGTGACCAATGGCAGATGTGATGAGTATGAAAAATTAGTTTGAAAAGTTGTTCATTTCACCTTTGTCATTTAATTAGCTGTAAAAGGGATAGTTCACCGAAAAATGAAAATTATCGTTTACTCACCCTCAAGCCATCCTAGATGTATATGACTATCTTCTTTCAGACTAACACAATCTATTTAAAAATATCCTTAGTCCTCCAAGATTTATAATGGTTGTGAATGTCAAAAATTAAGTCAAAAATAATTAATCCATTCATTAAAAAAGTAATCCATATGACACCAGGGGTAAATAAAGCCGTGACTGGTGATTTGTTTTGCTCTATCCTCTGCGCCTCCGCGTTCGTCATTTCATTGTGCGTCAGCCAGGTCAAAGAATACTCTTCCGCCGCAAATCGACTTGCGCATTCTGCGTATGGTCATCCGCTGGAAGCGAATTATTTGAATTTATAAACTTTTAAATATGGATTTTTTTTTTTTACAAAAATGCATCGCTTCGCTTCAGAAGACTTTTATAAACCCACTGGAGTCATATGGATTACTTTTTTTTTTTTCTTCTTCTTTTTTTTTCCATAGATGGATGCATTATTTTTTACTTCAACACGCGGCCCCCCCTTTCACAACCATTATAAACCTTGGAGGACTAAGGATATTTTTATCTCCGATTGTGTTAGTCTGAAAGAATACACGATATACACCTTTAATGGCTTGAGGGTGAGTAAATCATGGGATAATTTACATTTTTCGGTGAACTATGCCTTTAAGTGAGAGAGATGGCTGATTTCAGATTGGGTGGCATCCTTCAGAACCCTGCTTATATGCAAGTACAGTCTGATGTCAGAAATATCCTTTTCATGTTTTTTTGTTTTTGTTTGTTTGTTTTTTGTTTTGTTGTTTTTGTTGCTGTTGTAATAGCTTTCCACAAGATGGAGCCACTCATTCAAAAGGTTCTACAGGTTGTCATAGATACCACCATCTTTTCAAAGTTATGTTTGCATCTGGCCACAAGAGTGAGCCAAGCACAGAGACATGAATCTGTATGAAACAGCTGCATAATATCAGAAGCATAATCTCTTATGCTTCAGAGCTTGATTTGTATTAGTGTCAGTATGTGGATACTTGGAGTGAAGCTATGGCGTTACGTAAAACTGATTTATACCTTACTCTTGCAGCCTTTGGTTTGCAAAATTTTATTCATGTTTTACTTCACTGAAATATTTTCCCTTCAAGTTACAGGTTTACCAACAGACTTCCTATAAAACAAAAATCTTTTTTACATGATATAATATGCCTCATTAATTTACAGTAGCATGAGGTCATACAATCTGAGCCAACAGTGAAAATATGGGATTTTTTTCTTCATTTTTTCAACTGGAAATAAGCTAGAAACTGTAAAAATATATTTAAAAGCTTTGAAAACATTTTGAAAAACTTACAACAAAGAAAAGTTGTGGCATGAGGAAATATTTAAGATATGAATTTGTGACAATTTGTCTTGCTTCCACTGAAATAGATTCTCATTTGTTGGATATACATGATCATCAGGTTTTGCACAACCTACTTTGAGTTCTGCTGTCATACCAAGGACATTTTTTAAATTTTTAGTCTGATTATATACTTTTTAATGATAAACGTGGAATTAAAAATGCAAAATAGAAGCATTTCGTCAGTTATGAAATCATTGTGTAACAGCAACATATGCAGGCTATGTTACATATTTCTCCAGAGTTTCTCATATGCCAAATATCACCAGTAAAGAATGACGATTATCAAATATAAAGAATGTAAAAGTTCCACACCAGTCCTAATATAGACTAAAAGAGCGCTCCCTGTATATTATTATTCTTTTGTTAGGAATTCTACAACATTTCCTCCTCACACCTCAGCTCGTTGTTGAATTAATCCTCCACTCTTTGTGTTTTGCTTATCCAGTGTTAGGAGGTGAGATCATAGAGACACTCTGGTGAACAGGAGAGGCTGGTGCACTGACAGATTGCCAGTCTGTCCTGCTGCAAAGAGCTGAGCTATAAAAGCCCTCTCCCCCTCAGCTGGAACCCATTTCTTGCTCTGAAGTCTCACAGTGGGGAAAGCAGGGATGAAGCTACTCTTTGCAGCTACTTTTGCACTCTTTGTGCTGTCTGCCTTTGACCAGGCAGACTCCTCAGCCTATGACAAGATAGTTGCACATAGTCGTATTCGAGCAAAGAAAGAAGGGTAAGAGATGTTATTTATTTAATTTATTTATTATTTTGTTATATTATAAATTGGCTATTTAATTTAAATATTAATATTTATAATAAGAATCATTTTCTATAGCTTATATTTAATGTTTTAAATATATTTTATTACTATACTGTAACATTGCTGTTGTTATTATTATTATTACTGTATATTTTTCTAACTGAAGCTTTTCTTTCTTAGTAAACTGTGTGAACCAAATGCAGTCAGGTTGATTGTCATACTGAATAATTTTTTTGAAAAAATATGTATTTACAGTGAAATACTTGATTTATAATACAGTTTATGTTTAGGTTACTTGACAAAATGTTTTTACAGTGTTTTTTTTATATCTTTTGTAAAGTATTTAATCATCTTTAATTAATGACTGTCGGTGTGTCTTTAATTATTTCTTTTAAATAAATCAAAGGCCTTACAAATGGTTTAAAATTGGTAAATTATAGTTTATTGTCTTAATTTTACCTTTATTACATCAAAGCCAAACATTACTGTACCAGGTTTAAAAGAAAAAGCCCCATGCTGTCACAAAACAGTTTCACGCATCTATTGCAGTTTTCTGTCCCAGGTTTACTCATTTCATCCCGTCTTACCTTTACCTCTCTGCAGACCAAATGTGTGCGCTCTCCAGCAAGTCGTGGGGACAAAGAAGAAATACTTCAGCACTTGCCGTAATTGGTACCAAGGGGCCATCTGTGGAAAGAAAGCGTAAGTGTGATGTTTTATGATTTGTGGAGGCTATTACAAATCCTGTCTCTTTGACAGAAACTGGAAAGTTCCAGCTGCTCCAATGGTCAAAGGTGAAAGGTTGCTGTCCCAACTGGTAAGAGTGCGTGAAGATTTCCAACAGTTACATGCACATATGAATTCCTACTTAAGCTGAGCTCCAAATTCAGCTTAATAGTTGAATTTACAATGCTTCCTATCCAGATGACTTTGTAAAAACCAGAATTTGACAGCAACAGTAGGTTTACAGTTCAATGTGGATGCCAAAACAGACAAACAATTACTTCATGGCTACAAACCAAATTCCATGTGTTTCTGCGGCACTCAGTCTTACGAACCACCAGAGAGCTGCAAAACCTTAATTGTGAGACCCACTGACATTGTCAGGACATGCCATCGATGATTAAAGAAAGCAGTAGAGCTCGCCTGGAGTGCTTGGCTTGTGTTGAAACACCTTTCCTTAAATTTCTGTCCTAGGGGCAAGAATACACAGCTGTCTACAAGGTGGAAATGTCAGCAGGCTCTTTTGTTTTTTGGGAAGCTCTTCGGCAAAACACAATGAACTTAATGGTGTGTGAAATGTAAAAAAACCCGACAACAACAAAAGAAAGATTTCAACATCTAGATCAACAATGTACTGTAAGATGAGCGGCAAAGTCCTACTGTGAAGGCTCCAGTAATGAGGTTGTGGTTTCTGGAGGCCAGCATGGTCAACCACAAACGTTGATTCATGTGGAGTTTGTTATGCCTCCGGTTTATTTTCCTTTTTCCGTGGTTGGAAAAAAGAGGAACGGCAACGTAAAGAGTTTTCCCGGGCCTCTCATGTGTGACCAAACAGCACCAATGTGAGGTAACCTCCAGTGGTTTCGAACTTCCTTAGTTGCAAAGCCAGACTTGCCTGAGATATTCTGTAGATTTTCTGCTTGTCTTGCAGTTTTGTATATCAGAAAGCCAGGAACTGTTCTGCTCTAAGTATTTTCTCTGCACTCAGCAGACCATTACATAGCGGTCTGGCAATCTTTGTAAATATCTGGTTTAGTGCGCTTAGCTTACATAACTTAGATTAGTATGACATTCTTGGATCTCCCTCAAAGATTGGTGCAAAATATGATATTACTGATGGTGTCTCAGTGTGCAGATAAGGGAATAATGAAGATTACTACCTTTTGTAGTGTCTGTTTTCATTCAAATCATATAGGGCCCCATCATGCACTTGGCACAATCCGGCGCCAGGCACAAGTATTTTGTCTAGTTTCAGCCCGACGCAGTTATTATTTTCACGTCCTGCACCACGTTGTTTAAATAACAAATGCATTTGCGTTCATTTGTGCACCCATGGGCATGCTGGTCTGAAAACGAGGTGTGTTCAGATTGGCGCATTGCTATTTCGAGGCAACTGAACTGAAACCTGGTCTAAAGTCAATGGTGCAATATTTGTTTTGTTATTTAAAGAGCGCGTTAGTAATATGCGCCTCTGCTTATTACACATGCAGGGACGCACAGCAGTTCTCAAACATGCCAAATATTAAATATAAAAGATTATTATTGTGCGCATAACGATAAAAATGCTTTGGTGGAATCCGGCATTTTCCGTAGATGGTCTGCTCGCGCGCTTTAACCTTGCGCACAAGCAGATCCGTTTCCTCGCTAGAGAAGCACTCAGTTTTTCCGCTTGCAAATTCCGCCATGTAAATAGCGAATACACCATGGCACGAGCACAACTGGCTTTTAAAGGGAGTGGGAGATGAGACTTTATTGATTGATGGGAGATGATTTTTTTTGCATGTTATGCCCAAAATACACCATTACTCATTAGGGACAACCCTTTTATACCATGCGCTGGGCCCGCCGACCATTTTTCCCATCGTTAAACTAGCAAAAGTGGATTCGGACACGCCCTAAGTGCACTTAGGGCACTTATACCATGCGCTTAGATCGTTAAAACAGTGCCCATAGGTTTGAAGTTCTACAAAGCTTATCTCTATATATTTTGGTAGATATCTCCACCATCTGATGGTTTTAGCTCCATAATGGTTTGAGCATATGCATAATGTTGTGGATCCTTTGAACTGGTGAATCACCAGGAAGAACTTCGGTTCAGTTGGAAAATCTGACCTTCTCCCCAATGATTAATGTGGTTGGATTCCCTCACCATGTCTGGTTAACAGGAGTCATGTTTTCCTCCTGTTTTTGGGAAAGATGCTTAAGATGATGTTCTAGTGAGGCCCTAATGATCTCATCATCTCATCCTTTCACTGCACTTCACTTCCATAGAAGACATGGAGCCCAGCCATGACCCAAAACTATTGCTTCTGGATCCTCAATGTGGCGGTCACATAGAGGACAGCTTTGAAATCCCCATTAGCTTCTTAGTCTCGTTATTGCTCAATCTCTAGGGTTTGTCAGAATGTACATCTGACTGTCAGTTCTAATTTGGTGATTTGCAGGCTGTTTTATCTTTCTGGGGAATTCAGCAACATGCATCACATGGAACCAATTTGCTGGTGTGGAGATTTCCAAGTGCACTAACCCTGACTGGTGTCTATCTCTGAATCTCCACCACTGCTGAATTGCGTTTACTATCAGCAGCTTTGAGAACCTCTCAAGGGATTGGAACACTCCAGTGGTGATTTCTCAGAGGACCTTATAAAAAACCTGTTTCCCATTAACAGCTGTTTATTAACTCTACAATATGGCTGCTGTATAGTTGGAATAATTAGCTTAGGTGCGTTTTATTGAACCCATTATTCATATTAAGAGCCTGTTATAATTCAAATGAACTTGCAACTGGCTAAACACACACAAAATGGAATGGAAAATAAAAAATAAACAGCAATAATGATGCACAACAATACCTTGGTGAGACAGAAAATGTTTATGGTGGCATTTACAATTATAATTCAAGTTCTGAAGTGCAACAGTGTGCATTTCCTTATTTTACATGATGCTTAATAAAATAGTTGTATTTAAATTTTAAAGCACATAATGTGCTTATGTATATTCAGATAGTTTAATAATATTATTTATACAATTTTTTAGATCATTTCTTTTTTTATGTTTTCTTTTTAGATTATATTTTTGTTTCTTAAAGCTACCAAGAGCAAAATGACTTCTCATCCATGAGATTCCATTTGTGTGGTCATGGAAACATATTTACAAGCTTGGTTTAAAGGGCCGTTTTCAATGAAAACAGAAAAACCATAGAATGCAACCTCCATTACTGGAAAACTGCTGATTCAACATTTCCTGCCATTGTACATTGTAACTTCCAAACCAAGGTTTTTCACTGGGTTATAAATTTACTTTAAAGGCTTCCTGGATCCAAAAAATACCCCTCAGCCTTACTAAACCACCAAGTTGGTCTCAGCGCTTAGCTTCAGGGTACTTTAAGTATTAATGCAATGCTGTGACAACATAATGATAGTGGAATAAGGCGCAAACCTCGGGACCACATAGCATGTTTATGTACAAAGACAGTTAATGGTTGCCATATGGAAAGACTGTCTGTCCAGTACCATGAACTGTGTTATCATTAAAACCAGGATAGCTTGTAACGACGAGTGAATGGCATCCAGGAAAAAAAAATGAATTTGAGCCTGTACATTACTGGTATTTTATTTTTTCAAGTGGCGCCAATGTCTGCGCTTCAATACTCACTTAACACATGTTCCTTCCTTTGTCCAGGACTGTGTTGTATGAGTGTTGCCCAGGTTACATGAAGCTGGATGGCTTGCGAGGCTGTCCTGCAGGTTGGTTGACTTAATTTGAGTTACTGTTATCTTGAGTCATCTTACTGATCAGTCAGACATTTGTAATTCACAAAGTCTGGCTATACTGTCAATAAAATACAAATTTACAATGATAAGTATGCTAAGTATGATTGCTACCTGATTTGAAAGTTATAATGTTGGACAAAATGTTCTCAGACTTCAATCTTGTTGTTAATCTGTGTCACTTTCCTTGCAGTTGCTCCCATTGACAACGTTTATGGCACCCTGGGCTTGGTCAAAGCAAAAACTACCCAGGATTACTCTGCTATATCCAAGCTAAGGCAAGAGATTGAAGGTGCCGGGTCGTACACCTTCTTCGCACCCAGTAATGATGCGTGGGATCTTCTCGATTCGGTAACTCTCATTCCTTTCTCTCTTCAGCACAAACAATGAAATTGAGTAATTCCTTGACTGTTTTGCATTGGCTTCCTCTCTGTTCTACAGGAAGTGAGGAATGCTCTGGTGAGCAATGTTAATATCGAGCTGTACAATGCTCTGCATTACCACATGGTCAACAAACGTCTCCTCACCAAAGACCTCAAGAATGGAATGACCGCCGCCTCCATGTACAACGACTTGAACCTGCTCATCAATCATTACTCCAATGGGGTAATTTGATATCTATATAGGGTTATGTTTTAGGTTACTTGCTTCTCCATGAGGGACTTATTTCACACATGGTTCTTGTTCAGGTTGTCACAGTGAACTGTGCCAGGATCATTCACGGCAACCAGGTGGCCACCAACGGAGTGGTCCACGTCATTGACCGAGTCATCACGGCTGTTGGCAACACCATTCAGGATGTGATTGAAGTGGACGATGAACTAAGCACTCTGAGTGTAAGTCTTAAGAACTTGGAGCCATGTAGTCCATGAACTGAACCCACTGACCAAAAGTTGGTTATGCTCCATTTCTTTTCCAGACTGTGGCTAGTGAGGCCGGTTTGATTGAGAAGCTGGGTCAGTCGGGACACTTTACCCTGTTCGCCCCCACCAACGATGCCTTTGAGAAGCTGGATAGAGAGGTTATGGACAGGCTTATGAAAGACAAGGTTTCCCTCCAAGGTAAACCCAAGCACAAAAATGTAAAACACCATATGACATCCCACTGCACTGTTCTCAAATGGAGTGCTTTAAGTTGCCGAAGGGACATGTTAAATCCCATATTGATGGCAGACTTGGTGTAAAAAAAAAAGGCTTATTCTTATTTAATGAGACAAAGGTGCAGGAAATCAAGGGTCTGGCAGTTCGCTCGTGCCGTGTTTGTTGATATGAGTCAACTGAGTGAGGCCAAGTATTATTTTGCCCCCTTTCAAACCAGATGGGCCCGCTGCAATTCTCAGACGGTTGGCAAACAGTGCCATAACAACACTTATGGGACTACTTTGAGATTTAGGCAGGGTTACAGTTGAGCCACTTGGAGAACAGATCAAATCTGAAGGTTCTCGGCAGCAATACTGAAGTTTATGTGTACGTCTTACAGTATTTTCAGAATACTGTGGTTGATGTTTGCTTTGGAGTTCAGATGCATTAGCTTTCCCAGTGATCATGTAAAAGAATGACATAATACCCCACTCTCATGAATATAAGGTTTGTCTGAAATGCACTATGGGTTGTATTAACTGCTTGAGTGAAAACTAAAATAAAACAGATATTATGGCTAAATCTGTTGTGCCAAGCGGAAAGACATTTGATCTGCTACTTAAGCCACTTCCATGGAGGGAAGCCATGGAAATGAAAAAGGAAGACTCCAAGCTTAACCTAGATATGGATGCCTGGTACAGTTAACCATTGAAAGCTTGAATGTATGCGCCCATTTGGTTCCAGTGGTTCATGTTTTCCAGAGTAATGCGGAATAAATTTTGTTACCATTAAAGCAATATGTTCGTTGTAAGGCCAAAGGAGAAATATCTAAGACCTTCTGAAAAGAGCATAATCCTTGTCTTGCCAGAGACATATAGACAGGAAACAGCTGTTAGCTTTACGATCCAGTGAAAAATGGTGGCGATGGGATCTCTGCCCTCTTATTAGTCCCTAGCCAGACTTTTGACTTAGAGACTCGCTCTATTTCCAGTCAAATGGTTCGGAGCTGCTGAGAGACTCACTCAGAGAGGACCCAAAGGCTCCCAAGGATCCCCCAGGATCCCTTTTGGGAACTAATGGGAAATGCAATGACATAATGGATTGCATGCTATCTACATAAACTATATATTAAATCACAGAATTTAAATAATCTTTAACAAATACTAAACATCATGTAATCAAAATTCATGTGGAAGCTATACTGCATCTATATGCTAATGTATGCCTATATGCATTTCAAATTTACAACCATTTTCTAAGGAAAACTGTGCTTGCCGAGGGATTTCATGCTAATTAATTTAAAGCAAATACATTTAAATCATTGTTAGCATGTTTGTATGATGCATTTTCAAACAGACTCATTTCTATTAGTGATTTTTACCTGATGTGGTATGTTCTAAACATCAAAAAAACATGTCATTTTTCCATGATTTCCTCATATCTCAAGAGGCGTGTAAGAGGAATAACAGATGTGCTTGGATGACAGAGACTGATGTTTCTTCTCTTCCAGCTCTCCTCAACTACCATCTGTTGAACTCTGTTCAGTGCTCTGAGGCCATCATGGCCGGCACGTCTCATGAGACCCTGGAGGGCAGCAATATTGAGATTGGGTGCGATGGCGATAGTCTCACAGTCAATGGCATAAAGATGGTACTCAAGAAGGACATTGTCACCACCAATGGAGTCATCCACCTCATCGATCAAGTCCTCATGCCCGACTCTGGTAAACTTATCCTATCAGCCTCTTTTACCCTTTTTTTTTGCAGAAATTACTGATATGGCTGTTTTATCCCGTGAAATCTGGTCATATCAAATTAAAATTTACATAAATCCTGCTCCCGAGAACACACCACAAAGAGGGCGAGGCCATGTTGGGCTGCTTTAGAGAAGAGCAAGAGTTGTTGTAGTAGAGTTTTGTTAACATGCGGACTGCTTCACAAACGAGGGTCAATTCTTTGCTGGATTTGCACAAAAGATTAACATGACGGCACATGCTAGTTGATGAGTTGAATCAACTCCACAGCAACTATATAAATGTATTCATTAACCATTCAGAAATGTTCAGTTCCATTCTAAAAAGTTGTAACTTCTTCCTGAGTCTCTCCATCAGTGTCCGACTCCGGTTTGAACAATGTGAGGCTGAACACCGTTACTGACAATCCTCATTTTGGCTGCGTGAGATTCTCCAGCTTTGTTATTGTTGAGCAACCGAAGCGCAAGCTGTTAAAGCTCCGCCCTCTTCTGAAAAGCGGGCCACGAGCAGCAGCTCATTTACATTTAAAGGGACACACACAAAAATGGCGTGTTTTTGCTCACACCCAAATAGAGGCAAATTTGACAAGCTATAATAAATGATCTGTGAGGTATTTTGAGCTGAAACTTCACAAACACATTCTGGAGACACCAGAGACTTATATTACATCTTGTAAAAGGGGCATTATAGGTCCCCTTTAAAATAAATTAATACTTTTATTCAACAATGACCCATTAAATTAACAGAAATTTGCAGTAAAAACTTAATCTTAAGAGAGATTTCTATTAGAAAGTACAATTTTAGTAGCCAGGAATGTAAATGCACACTACAATATTTTACAGTGCAAACTCTCCGATAAAACCTTCTCTTCTACAATTCTCTCTAAATGCTGGGATTTTGCCCTTTTCATCTAAGCTAAACAGGTTATGGAGTTGGTTGGACAATCTCAGGGCACCTTCAGTGACATGTTGACAGAGCTGGGCTTGTCTGCAGCCATGAGACCTCAGGCTGAGTACACGCTCCTGGCTCCACTCAACGCAGCCTTCAACGGTGAGCAAATACATGTCAATCTCCCTCTTCTTCTCTTTAACTATCCTTCATAGTCTCCTTGCCGTAACTCAGCTGCTTGTTTCTTCTCTGTCATTGTCTGTTTTAATTCTACCTTAGCAAGACCAGTGTTCTTTCAATTGCTGATGTGCCTTGCCTTTGTTAACTTTTGCTGTTCCATAACTATAACTTTGATTCCTCATGGGATAGCAGGTGTAAAAACAGATGATTCATATAATGTATGTGTATGGAAAATGGCAGCTTGCTGACATAGCTGTCTATCTGTTAATATATGAGCCTCACTGGGCTTCCAGCACTGAAAAGATGGTGAAAGAAAGAGAAAATGAAAACTTCTGTTATCCCACCTCCCATACAGAACGTTTCAGACCTCACAGGAGGCTAAGCTGGATCTTTCACCTCATCATCACATGTTTGTAGTTCATTTGTGTCTAATGACAGGTGAACACATTCATCACATTATATTTACAGGGGTAAATCGTTCCTTTTACTAGGCTGCATAGGGGGAAAGGGACAGTGCCTGGGGTTACAATAACCAAAAGTCCTGTCTGGGAATGCACATTCCACAAACTGCTCACCACGAAAGGCCGACCAAGTCTTTACATGTTGCAGTTTGACACATATAATGTTTTAATTTTTTAGCCACTTTGGTTGTGTGTATGTTCTAATATGAAAGAGGTTGATTGGTCTTTTTAATCGAGTTGCATTATATCGTGTTATTGATGTTATCACAAAACTTCCTTGCCATGATGGTAAACCACAACTGCAAATATATTTTTTCCTCTGCAATCTAGATGAGGTGATGTCCATGGATCAGAGCTTCCTGAAGATCATTCTGGAAAACCACATCCTGAAGGACAAGATTGTGCTAAGTCAGCTGTACAATGGTCAGCGCCTGGAAACACTCGCAGGGAAATTTCTCAGAGTCTTCGTCTACCGCACTGTCAGTGTTGTTTTATGTCTTTGTTCTTGATTTACTTATGAATTAGAATCTTCCATATGGCAATAATTATGTGCAATATGTATTTAAGCAGTATATTTTCCTGACATATTTTGGACATGTTTGTGTATATTACATAAAAAAAGAAGTATATATATATATTTAAATGTAATATACACAAACATGTGCAAAATATGTCAGGAAAATATACTGCTTATAAATATATATTGTATTTATATTAACTGTATTTAAACTGCTAATATATATGTTTATATAAATGTATTTTAAATATATATATATATAGAATTTTTTTTTATTTACTTATTTATTTATTTTACCATATGGGAACACTTGAACAGAATCATAAAAATACTGTTACATCACTGAAATCTTAGGTGCATGAATTCTTATTTTTTGGCCATTCCTTACATTGACATTTATTGACATTGTAAGTTCTAAGTAATAGCTCAAATAGTTTCCATTAGTATACGCAGAGGAAGTGAACTGTCTTGTAATATTTTAACTATGAAGGCTGTCTGCATTGAGAACGCCTGCTTGATCCGTGGAAGCAAAGAGGGAAGTAACGGCGCCCTCCATCTCATGAAGACCCTGATTACGGCACCAGAGTCCACCATCTATGAAGTTCTGCTGAAAAACGGAAGATTCAAGTAAGAAAAAGTAAAGTTTTATCAAGTTAAAATGAAGACAGCTTTCTTGTCCTTGTAGTGACTATCACTTCATTGCTGCAGAATATTTTTGTCCCTGGTGGAATCAGCTGGTCTGACTGGTCTGCTCAAAAGGCAAGGAGATTACACACTTTTTGCTCCGACAGATGAGGCTTTTGCAGGGCTCAGTGAGAGAGACTTGTCTCTTTTGAAGAGTGAGTTCTTTCATACATGTCATCTTCAAGGCACACCACATCTGGAATTACTGTTTAGCTTTGTTTTATTCAGGATTAATGAGATTAAAGATGAAAGACAGAGGCTACAGGATATGACAACGTCTCTTCTCTGTGATCAGGTGATGTTAACGCCCTCAGAACCATTCTGCTCTATCACTTCAGTAACGGCGTCTTCATCGGTGGAGGCTTGGAGACTGGAGTCACTAACCTCCTCAAAACTCTCCAGGGCAGCAATTTGAAGGTGTTGTATGTAAGTATCCAGCACTCTTGCTGTCCAGCCTTGAAATTAATTTCCAGTCATAACATCTGTTTTATAGGAACACATGCAAGAACATCAGATTATATGATTCCACTCTGTAATATAGAGCTTTATGGTGGGAATTTCCTGTGAGTCAAATTAAACCATGCTTTGTAGTAAACCACTTATCTTGATACAACCTCTGATTTAAATGTAAAAGAAAAATGAATTGATTTGATATTTGGAAGAATTAATACAGAATTACAGAATTTTTTTATGGTTAAAGTTTTTTTTTTGTAACTTTAATATACCTTTACATTGGGAAGATCACTTTGGTTAAAATGTTGTGGTAAGGTTACTGTGTATAAAAAGTGTAAGTCAAATAAAGTTTAAAGAAAAAATTCTAAATTAACTGTCTATATTAATTAATATTTCTAAATCTGAATACATTAGCTTACATCAATGAAAATAAAAATGTATATTCAGATGAGGTAATATTGCTCCTAAACATAACAAGAACCCATATTATTATTTTTTATATCTATATTTTATTAATTATTCAAACAAACAGA
>RJVU01059775.1:3624272-3654633 GCA_003731715.1 Anabarilius grahami | reverse complement strand
CTACTTGTTATATGGTATATAATTGTTATATTTCAGTGCTTTTTGTTTGATCGTTGTTGTTGTTGTACTTGTTTGTTAAAATAAAAAAATAAAAAAATTACATAATATAATAATATTTGCTATGTTTTTTTATGATAGCGTTTATTTATTGAAAAAATATTGCAATTTGTAGGTAAATGAGAGCATGCAGGTCAACACTGTGAAAGTTCCTGAATCGGATATAATGGCCACAAATGGAGTTGTTCACTTCGTCAGGACTCTTCTGTACCCTGAGGGTGGGAATTATGAAATTGAAGTTACAGTGATGTTTTTTGTGGCAATCAAGTCCATGTTTCAAGAACTATTAATTGTCATTTTATTTTAAAGATATACCTATTGGGAGCCAGGAACTCCTTTCACTCCTGAAAAGGATCATCCGATACATCCAAATTAAGGTATTGAACAATATGTTGTTATTTCTTTGTAAAGACGCAAGCAACACACAGATCACTCATGAACACGCTTTTTACTCAGTCTAACTCATCTTAAAGACTGTAGATATAGAAAGATGGTTCACTCCTATTAGTTATAAATGGGAGAAACTGCAATGAGCCATGTGGCGGAATAAGTAAAAGAGCCAATAGCTGATTGATAAAGTCATTGCGTCACTGCAGCTGCTGTTAGAGGCTTCGGTTCCCATAGAAACCTGAGACTCGCGCTTAGGACTGCACATGCGCATTGGTTCATCTAGCCTGAAAAATAACACAGTGAGGCGTTTTTCAATACCAAGTACGCGAAGTTCAGACTTGTGTCCTTGGTAATTCAGACTTGGCAAGTTCGACTCAGGAGAATGGAGTGTGGTGATTCTGCAAATGGTACCCAGCTGCAACCTCCCCCAGTTTCTCTTTATATATAATATTACTGTTGCTGGAGCATCTATATCGTAAACAGACACCGTAGATTGACAGTACACCTTTAGAACTTTCAAATGATATAACTTATCTTCATTAATATTTTAGATAGTATCTAAGATAGATAGCTCCTTAGCCTGAGCTAACTTGGTCACGTCGAGCTAGGCGGGCATGGTTTTAGCAAGCAGACACCTCAGTTCCAACCATGTCCCAACTACGGTTGTAGATTGTAAGATTGAAAATATCCAGTCTTTAGAAAAGAGAAGAGCCAGAGCAAAGAAGCCCCAGTAAAAAGAAGAGCCAGAGCAACAGTTACAATCTTCTTTTATCCCTTCCTTGACCATGTGACTGAAACCCAATGTGAGACATTCAAACTGACCAATCAGAAGATTAAAACTTCCCCCACTGTACTAAAGGTGTGACAATTCGTAGACCCCTGATGTACATACATCTTGGCCTATAGGATTTGATCACTATCTGCACCTATGTGCCTTCCAAATGGCCCTTGTAGCAAGAGAGAGGGGATTCGAAAACATGAATCCATGCCTTAAATGGCATCAGTGGCTCACCAACATTTTGTAGAAAGGGTGTAGGCTGACTTAAATTCCATGGCATCCTCATCGCCAAGACGCAAGCAACACACAGATCACTCATGAACACGCTTTTTATTCAGACTAACTCATCTTCTTGTTATGGTACACTCATGTACACTCAACATCTGCTAGTGCCACCCACAGGACAAGTGGTGACACCACACATGCAACAAGCATGAAGTAGTTCACAGAAAGGCCTGTTTAGTTGTCATGCCGGTCTGGACTTAAAGGATTAGTTTGCTCAAAAATGAAAATAATGTCATTTATTACTCACCCATGTTGTTCTACACCCGTAAGGCCTTCATTCATCTTCGGAACACAAATTAAGATATTTTAAATAAATCCGATGGCTCAGTGAGGCCTGCATTCAAAGCAATGACACTTCCTCTCTCAAGATCCATAAAGGTACTAAAAACATATTTAAAACAGTTCATGTGAGTTCAGTGGTTCTACCTTAATATTATAAAGTAATAAATCAGTGACTCGGAGTGCCAAAGTCACGTGATTTCAGCCGGATAGGAGATCCGAGTTACTGATTTGATTTGTAAAGCTCCGAAGCAGTGTTTTGAAATTGGCCCATCACTATATTGTTAAAAAGTTATTTTGTTTTTTTGGCACACAAAAAGTATTCTCGTCGCTTTATAATCTTAAGGTAGCATAAACTGATTTAAAGATCCTTTATGGATCTTGAGAGAGGAAGTTTTATTGCTGTGAATGCAGGCCACACTGAGCCATCGGATTTCATCAAAAATATCTTAATTTGTGTTCTGAAGATGAACGTAGGCCTTACGGGTGTAGAACGACATGAGGGTGAGTAATAAATGACATTATTTTCATTTTTGGGTGAACTAACCCTTTAACTTGATTATGCGCAACCAAATTCAGGCTTCATGCCTTATAATGATTTCACATTTCACATGTCTAGTGGGATCCAAATGCCATCTCTTTTTCCCCCCTTTTTTTATGTGTAGCTAATTCTACATACATGCCTAAAAAAGGTGTAATAGTAATAGACAGGATATTTACATAGGTGAATTTCTGTGTCAACATGCATTTTCTTTCCTTTGCAGTATGTTTCTGGATACAGATATCAGGAGATCCCTCTGGTTTCAGGTATGTATATCAAAAATGTTTTTTATGTCAATGCCATCAGTTTCTTTTTATCCGTTTTTTGAATGATTTGGTTTTCTTGAAATCTGACAATCAAAGTTCACCTTTTTCCTCTAGGAGGAGTCATAGGTTATTGACACCAATGAAACTATTTACACATGAGAGAGCTACCGTAGATTGTTGCTTTGTGCTGCATGAAGATTTTTTTGATTGACGAGTACTGTGTTTTCTTATACAGCGGGATTCATCCCGGGAGACCTTGTTTTGGAGAGCTCCCCATCCATTACGAAGGTTACCCGTGTGATTGAGGGTCAACCTTCTATCACAAAGGTCACCAGGGTAATCCAAGGACAGCCTACCATGACTAAGGTTACGAGAGTTATCGAAGGGGATCCAACTATGACCAAAGTCACCAGAGTCATTGAAGGGGATCCAACTATGACCAAAGTCACCAGAGTCATTGAAGGTAAACATAATTTAACACACCCATGAATGCAGCTTTGTGAGTAAGAAATGATTCAGAGGAAAAATAAATAAATAATAAAAAATGTTTTTGGGATGCATAAAATGCTAGCCATGAAATGACCATTATCAAAACATTTTATTCCTGAAATGTTTCAAATGTAATTTTCGCCACACAATGCTATTAAACCCAAAACATAATTGAAGATGTGATGGAAATTTCTGATGATTAAACAAATGACAGAATGCATTGATTTTTATAAAAGTCCACTGGGCCAAATACACCCAAGCACCCTAATAACTATGAATGAGTGTTTCCTTTTAGTCATACTCTTATTACAAATGTTTGGTCATTCTCCAAAAGACAAATGTGTGATCATTTGAGTTGGAATATGGCTATGAAAAGCACATGCGATATTCCCCAATTGTTAATTTGAAGCTCGAGCTTGCCAGAACCCATCCTTTCCTGGACCTGGATTTCACAAGTATTGACACCTGCTTAATGTTTTGTATCAACAGGTCCTGAATATTCAGTCACCAGCTCCTCCAATATGGAGCTTTATGGTAGTGTGACACTTTGAACCCTTTATTAGCATGCTAGTGCTAACAGTTAACCTCATTTTGTCTTCCTCATTCCAATCCTTTTTTCCATAAGGTTTGTCATATTCTAGGTTACGGAATGCGGTGTCTTTCTGTTGTGCTAAGGGTACTGGTAAAAGGCAACAAAACCTTTTGATTTAGTGTTTTTTCTTTTATACTACTTTGGAGTTAGCTATGCTACAAGCTACGGAGTAAAGCCAATCCAGTTAACCACTAAACTTTCCTCCTTTTTCCTTTTCTCTCTAGTTCTTCATGTATAATCAGATAAATGTCAGTACTGTTCATTATTTCTTCTTCTTCTTTCACACTAGATATCGGCGAGGACCCTGATAGCATCACTAGATACATTCAAGGTGAGATTCTAACATTTGCAAAGGTGTCTAAAGCTAAACTGTCCCAACATGGTTGACCTCTGTGTCTTTTGCTAATCTGTTTCCAGAGGGAACAAGAGTGCCTGGAAGGCGGCCTGGTAAATAATTCACTAAACATCAATTTGACATTTTTGGACTTTTTTTTAAATTTTTTATAACATGCACATAGATTGACAAGCCCAGATACCAGTTCCTGTTAGATTCTCGTCTGCTAGCATTGTACTACAAGCTTTGGTGATCTCTGTGACCTCTCTTTTCATATTCTCAGGAATACCCCGGAGGAGAACCCAGATCTAGATTGTGAGCACAAGTAGAAAACAAGACCTGAAGAGTATACCATATACTTCCTTCATTTACTTGCGCAGTGGTCCAGAACATACCAGGTTGAAGTTGAGTTTAAGGCAAAAGAAAAACAAACTCAATATTGATCATTCCTGGTTGCTCCAGAGATAATGGATGATTTTTGTTCAAGTACATTTGGTCCAAATGGGGATACAAAATTCCCTGTATGTAAATAAGCTCTCTCTCTCTATCTTTTGTTGTAAAGTATGGTTTGAAAAACAAAAACAGAGTTTCATCTTCGTCATGAATAAATGATCATATGTGACGTTACACAAGACAACATCTGATGCTTTCTAATGATCTTGTGTTACATGATTTGGAAACATTTGTACAACCATGCATTACCAGTATACATTAGCCATTCAAACTCAAAAAAATGGAAGCGTTCATATGAAATACATGGTATAGGGTGCTGTTAAAATGAACAAATGCCTTAAACCAGCAGTATGAATTTATTTTTCTGGGGTATGGTTTACCGTTGCACGGACTACGATTTTATGGTGCTCATGTTTAGATGGTGTAAAATCTAAAATAAAAATAGAAAATATGTTGCATTGTTCTGTTATAAGTCTTTTTCATGTTTCTTTTCTTTTAATGGTGGGATAGACCTTGATGCTTTTGTATGTGTAAAGTGTGTCAATTTGCATAAACTGTGCACAAATGTGCTGCACAAACTTTACCACAAGAAATTTTCACGTTACCAGTTTAAAGTTATTTTGACAAACAGGTTTTGGCTCCTTTGCATTTATTTTTCAATTTCCATAATAAACTCAACTTTTAGACATGGAATTGTGTGTCATTTTTTGAAATAACACAACATTAACATTATTTCATTTTTTTCTTTAAAAATAAAAAAATTGAATATAAAAGTATAACAATATAATATTAATAAGAAGAAAATAATATAGAATAGATAAATATTTTAAGCATTGAAGTGTTACTCAAGGATGAAAATATTTGTCATGTGGAAAAATCTAGAAAACATCTCAAATGTGAGAGGCTAAGAAAAAGGCACAGTTTATCAGAATTGAAGAATCACAGCATTTCCAGTATAAATATACATATTTTAGCACAATCTGCACAAAAAAGTCCCTATTTATATACGTTTGATAAATCAGAGCGTGCAATGTATTTGTGCATCCATCAACTTTTTTTTTTTGTCATCTTTTCCCCCAGGAGGTACATATTATTACTGCCTATGTGATTTCAAGCAGTCACTGTAATGTGGGATATGTCAAGGCACTGTTTTAGCATGTCATAGACTGACATTTTGTGTCAATTTGGAATGTAGCAAACATGTCATCTAAAGAAAGTCAGACAAAAGCAACCTGCTTTGAAAAGTAACTCAACTTTCTTCTTTAGCTGTTAACTTTTTTGAAAACGTGCAGTTTTGCTTTATTTGTTACTGTAAGAAATACTGTTTATGTAAGATTATGGGCAATAGAGTAATGTTTTTACTTTTACAAAATATTGTTACATTTTTAACTGTATAAAAAAATATAATTCATCTATAGTTTGGACCTGGCAAATGATCAAACTGTATACATATATAAACTAAATGTGTGTAAACGTTAACAGCCAGCCCAACTAAGAAAGCACAGACTGAGAACATTTTTTCAGAACACAAGACAAAACTTGCTGCTGCTCATTTCCATATAGAGGTGGAGGTCAAAGCGGGACATTTCAGATGGGGGCTAGTGGTGACATGCATCCCACTGAAGTTTGCATACAATGCAGCTGGATTGATTTGAGCTGATTCCAAGAATTACAGTCAGATACCAGCATGATGTTTCTGACAACCTGTCTGAGTCACTTCAGCTCATTTTATTCTGATAAGAGCAGTAAAGATTGTGATCATGTCCTGAGCTTTTGTTCCATTTTTTTATATATCCAAATTATATCTTTCATTAGCTGCAGGGCCGTCACTAGAGGGTAGAAAGGTGTTGACGATTCTCAGGGCCCCTGGCTTTCGAGGTGGCCCCCAGCAACAACCTGCACTGGGGCCAAGGATACCCTAGCTATGGTCCTGATTAGCAGCCATGTTAGAGCCCAGCCCTCATTAGCTTGTTCAGGCAAGATGGACATTGCAAAGCACAGCGAGCTGGGAAATGGATAGTTGTTTGGAACATGCTGGTGGGTTGCAACTCATACACTCCCTCTGAGACAATCTATCAGGATATTTGAAATGGCACGAACATGTTTCAGGGGAAAAAATGAGTCTTACAAACAATACAAGACTGTTTTTGCAACTAGAAAGTATTTCAAAAGGAACAGTTGTTATATAATAGTTCATTGTTTACTCACCCTTATGTTATTCCAACCCGATCTCACAGCAATTCGTACATATTTTAAGAGGTGGCTAATTTGTATGACCTCACTCATACGAATCCGTACTTTTTTTTTTTTTTGCTAAATTGTACGTATTTTACGAGTTGCCAAATTCGTATGAATTTGCACGAATGACCCACCCCTAAACCTACCCGTCACTCTGGTTTTTGACAAAAGTGAGGTCGTATGAATTTGTCACCTCGTAAAATACGTACGAATTGATCATGAGATAGCGTTGGTTGCTTAAGTCACCATGAAATCAAAATGGACAGTTTTTTTTTATTTGATGGAATATTGCAGTATTTATTATAAATGATTTATCTGTGCACATTTTTTTTATTTTTATTCATGTGCCCTTTTAATCTTTAATCAAAGTAACTTCCCCTCCCTCTTTTCTCTTCTCCGATGATGTGTTTAGACAACAAGGAAAGAAAAGACTATTGCGACTTCCATTTCATGCCATCTTTAAAATGTACAAGCATATGAGCCCTTTACATTTAAAGCTACACAACTTGTGACTGACATAAACAGGTTCAGCCATGCCTAAAGGGGCAATGGTCACAAGCACCAGACCTTTACATCCCAACAGGCACTTAAAAAATGGGCAGACGGGGAAAGTTAACTACTTTACACACATATTACAACATTTGCTTAAAAAAACACAATCAAGAGGAGAAAGTCAGTCCAGTCATAACCGCCAATTTTACTTCCAGCCATTGAAATTATGTGACATGTCTGAAATGGGGAGCTACACTGAAGAGGAAGAACCATTGCTGGATTTATTAATACCCACATTTTTTAAAAAGATCCTTAAAATGCTGTACAGATGAAAAATCCTGGCCTTGGTTGACTATGAATGGACTCCCTACATCGTAGACTTTATGAGTAGTTGAAATGGAATGCTGTACCAATGATGCAATATTGTACTTCATTTTCTCTCGCTTTCTTCCCTCCTCTTCTCTGTTTATTTCTTTAATAGTGTGGTTGAATGGACCTTCATGATAGTGGAAAGAAGTGTTTAAAACTAAATAAAACCAACCGTTGTTTTTTCAATCTCTTCAGAATAGGGAAACTAAAAAGGGTAACAAAGAAACACAAGAACGAAAAGATAACTAAACTGAACATAACTCTGACATACACACATGCTGGTTTATTTTATTATTATTTTAAAAATACACCATTGTTCACATGTTTGGGCTCAGTAAGATTTTTTTATGTTTTTGAAATTTAAAGATGCAGTCTGTAAATTTTGAAACCTGCAATTGCAGATATTTATGGAATTATCATCTTTACGTGGGTTGTGCCTCGGCACGGCTCCTCAGCGTGGATGAATCTAATGTTTGCTGTCAGTCACCACATCGATGTGGATACTGTACTTCGGAATCACAGATTGTAGTCTTGGAAGTATGACTAAAGAAAGAATTTTCACCAGAAAATGTAAAAAAGTATGTAACATGTATGTAAAGTATGTAACATGTCTGCCACTTTTGTTCTGACCAACTGAGGGAAAAAAAGGCATTACAATAAATTGCGCTGCCAATGTTTATTAAATCTAACGATCGCTTAGCTCAGATCACGTCAAACCGTGCAAATTATTATTGTTATACTTAGTTCTCGAATTGTTAATGTTAACAACACCAGCATTGCATGACTATGTGTATTTAGTGTGTATTAGCATTGCCTGTAGATTTCAATTTCTGTAGCCACTCCGCAGTCCAAAGACTTTTGCTTTTGACTAAGAGAACATTTCCAGTTGCCACAGATGATTGTCATTTGGACCTTTCTGGATTGCAATCCACCATCAAAATTATAAGTTTAATTATTTCAGCTGCTGTGAAAAAAGACTATAAATGATCCGCCACCAGCAGCATCCTCACATGCCATATAGCCTACTAGCTGGGACAATTTCTTTATGTAAACAGACGTGATGTAATGACGCAAAGACGAACGGCTGCATGCTGGAATTTCTCACAGAAACCCACCAGTACCACTGGACTAGAAAACATTATTGCAAACTTACCGTTCATTTTGGATAATTTTTAACCAAAAAAAGTTATGGACTGCAGCTTTAAAGTGATTCTTCTTTCTGTTTTAATATATTTGTAATTTATTCCTGTGATGGAAAAAACAAATTTTCAGTGTCACATGATCCTTCAGAAATCTAATATGTTGATTTGGTGCTCAAGAAACTTTTTGGTAGCACTTTAGTATGGGGAACAATTCTCACTTTTAAAGGTGCAATGTGTCAATTTTAGCGGCATCTAGCAGTGAGGTTGCGAACTGCAATCAACGGAGCTCACCCCGCCCTTTCAGAGAAGCCAGTGGCAGTCTGGCCCGACACAAGACAAAGATGGCGTCGTCTGAGACAGCAGAGAGTACATTAGCCAGTGAAGCAATGAGGATACTTCTTACTTCTAAAGCCCGTAATACACCAAGCCGACACCAATAAACTAGTGGGGATGAAAGCAGACTGCGGGGTTGGCTCACGTCAGCAGCGTCTGGGTCCATAGTTGCCCTGACACACCAAACCAACGCTCGACACCCGACGGCCAAGTAGTACATCCATTCTGCGCCTGCGTAAGAAGAAATGCCTTTCCGTACCAGCAGGTGACAGTAGCCAAACAGCCAATCAGAATGATCAGACTTGACATGGAGTGGGGACCCTCGGTGTATGAGATAGAAATGGTTTATTCTAAGGTAATAAAAACATAACGGTTCATTATGTAAGGTCAATAGATCCTCCAAAACTTTACACATTTGAAATAGTTGCTTATTAGCTTGCATATTGGCTGTTTATTACTTATAAAGAACATATTAATGCCTTATTCTGAATGACCATATTCTACATCCCTAAATCCTACCCCATACCTTAACTTAAACGCTACAACAACTACCTTACTAACTATTAATAAGCAGTAAATTAAGAGTTTATTGAGGAAAAAGTCATAGTTAATAGTGAATATGTGTTCCCCTATACCAAAGTGTTACCAAAATTTCTTATTATCATCAATGTTGAAAACAGCAGTTGTGCTGCTTAATATTTTTGTGGAAACTTTTGTTGTTGTTGTTTGAGGTATAGAAAGTTCAATATAAATAATTTGCAACATTATAAATATTCAATACCTTTTTTGATC
Organism: Anabarilius grahami; assembly: GCA_003731715.1. Lineage (NCBI taxonomy): Eukaryota > Metazoa > Chordata > Actinopteri > Cypriniformes > Xenocyprididae > Anabarilius > Anabarilius grahami. Next base: position 3,644,803 of record RJVU01059775.1, on the reverse strand, counting down.
AATTTAATGCATCCTTACTGAATGAAATTATTTCTTCTTCTTCTTCTTCTTCAAAAAAAAGTGACTGGACTAGTATTTATTCTGTTTATATGACCTTAAGTATGTTGTTCTTTGTAAAACCACATCCTGCATTTTTTCGCATTAGTTCCTGTCTGTGATTCAGTTTTCAACTTTAACTATAGCAGCTCCACATGAAAGGGTATAAACAATACAACTCTATCAGACCATTTGTTAAATTAAACCAGTTAGTTTAGATGACAACATGAAGCATATTTTCAGGTTATCAAAACATTTTTACTGCATACTTGAAACAGTTTTTTTCCAACAAGTACTTCTATCTCTACTTTATCATTCAAAATGAAGTTATTTAATGTTCAGTTAGCAGCATCATTTGTATTGTGATAATGGAGCAGTCTCAGCGGTTATATAATCAAAATGGAGCCCAAATAAATGGAGCCCAATAAATGGATCAATCAACTCATATTTTATTATATCAAAGTTGACATCGAGAGTAAACATAAAAACAAAATATATCATCATGCAAGTGCCTTCTGTCCCATGTAAGCCTTCAGATTGAGAGCAGCTGTCATAAGATATATTTTGCCATTATCTATCACATGCTGGAGAATAAAAATACTTAAAACAAAGGACATTTTTTGGGAAGACACCAAACTCATGAAGTGTCCAAAGGTTAATCGATTACGAGTTCATGTAGAGTTGTTTTTTTAATAAAAAAATTTTTATGTTGGTTTAATTCCATCTTTGTAACTACCTTCACTTTAGCAGCCTCTTTAGCTGACTAGCAGGAGGAATTATATACCTCTCCATCCTGGTCTTGGAAGGTCTAAAGCACTCTGAATTTTTCCACACATAATAAGGTAATAATTGTGTGGACAGCTCCATCTGAATCAGCATTCCACTAGCAGTTGGATCCATAGACACATGGATTTTGAAGAGCCATCCAAGAAACATCATCTCAATTTACTTTTTTGTTTTTATTTGTCAGATGTCTTCACAAAACATGCTGATACCAACTAAAGCCACATAACTGGTGCATTTTCAGCAACTCATACTGTTGTAGTGCATGCAAAATCTTCATTAGAGCCCTCTTTTAAGTTGTTTATCTTCTCAGTGAAAGACCATTTGACATACTTCCATATATGCTTGAGCTTTGAGTTGAACGGCCATAAAATGTCAAATAATTAGGTTTCCAGATGCTTTCAGTTTCCAGCTGTTTCAATGCTAATAGATTCTGCATAAAAGTAGTGGTCGCACAGCATAATACATAATAGTACAAACACTGTGTATTTTGATTTTTATTGGAGATTTATTGGAGGAGACTTTGGTAAGGTTTTAAAAATGTTCTGTCAAAACAAAAATTAAACACTTATGATATATCCTACTGTATATCATAAACTAATTATATTAATCATAAAAAATACCAACCCGATCTCATGGCAATATGTACTTTTTTTACGAGGTGGCTAATTCGTATGAATGAGCTACCCCTTACCCAGCCCCTAAACCTACCCATCACTGGGGTTTAGACAAATCGTATGAATCCGTACAAGTGAGGTCGTACGAATTAGCCACCTCATAAAATACGTACGAATTGGTCATGAGATAGCGTTGAAAATACTTTTGAGAATCAAGAAATGCAATGTCTAATGATAGTAAAGATTGTTTTCCACTTTCTTCTTTTTTTTTTCTTTTTTGAAAAATAATTTAAAAAAATTTAAAACCGTGATAAATATTTTTTAACAGTGGTGCAGCCAGTATGTCAGAAAAACTCATTTTCAGTTTATCCTGAGGAGGTGTATGATATTTATGGCTGGATTTATGGCCAAAATATAACAGGCAAGGGGCCACATTACACAGAAATAAAGAACATGTCCCCTCGTGAACCATTCTTCCACAATAAACTTGTATGGAAACAATTAAGGACAAATTGCAGACAGTTACAAGCAGCAGTGAGATATGGAAGGAAAATTTTAAGGACTTTTCTGTTTTATACCAAGTGCACTATGCCATAACTGTTTTTCTGTAGTTCTCTGCCCTGCTTGAGAGATACAAGTAGCCTGCTTTATACATTGCAGATATTTCTGCAGCAGTAGCTTTGGCAACCTGTCAAAGTCAGCCTGCTGTGAAATTCTTCTTTAGTACATTGTAGAGTTCAGGGTGTCACATTATAGGTGTGACACTGGAGAATGGTCTTTTCCAACGGAACACAACCACACACATGGTTTGTATGAGAAACACATTTCCTGTGCTCGCTTAAATATGGCCATGTGTCACCAAAGAACATTATTATTTTCAGTGTGGTCTTGCACGGACAGAGGCACTCGTGGCAGTATTATATAACATGTATATCGTCTTGTTCCCCTTCTCAGGAAACAGGGTTGCATTCGCAACCTGAGACGTTCCCTTTCAAAGTAGAACTTCAATGCTGAATCTTGGTGTTTACTATATGGGGAACACAATACCCACTATGCCATGCTGAAGAAATGACTAGGCTGCTGTGAGTATGCACAAACATGGGAATTGCACTTAAGAGACTCTACAGATCTAGCCGAAGTCAGAAGAGCATGTCAACACCCATGGACACATCCTATGTGACTTGTGCAAGAGATGCACAGTGGCTCTGCTTCCCAAGACAGCATCCATAGGTGTTTAGGGAATAACCCCTACATATTCTGAAACCTGAAACCCTGAAACAAAGGAATACACTACATAGCCTCAGCTATGTTATGCTAAGCCTGAGAGGCTCATAGGGAGCAGTCTACCAAAGTGAGCATACTAGCAGTCAGTACCGCCAATACGCCAGCAACCATATCACCCTGTAGCCCAAGACTGGTTGCCCACTGAAGCTAAGCAGGGTTGAGCCTGGTCAGTACCTGGATGGAAGACCTCCTGGTTAAACTGGGTTACTGTTGGAAGAGGTGTTAATGAGACCAGCGTGGTGTGCTCACCCTGTGTTCTGTGTGGGTCCTAACGCCCCAGTATGGGGACACTACTCTCAAAAAGCACCTTCCTTCAGATGAGATGTTAAACCGAGGTCCTAACTATCTGTGGTCATTAAAAATCCCAGGATGACATTTGAAAAAAGAGTAGGGGTGTAACCCTGTCACGGGTTAGCCAATGAAGGAAGATGATGAACACAGGATACAATACAATAACATAAACGTGACATGACGCACCCCTCGGAAAGTCATGTCCTCGTGCCTTGACGAAAGTCTATGAAGATGAAAAATTGTGGAGACTTCGGTGGAGGGCGTATAGCTGGTGACAAACAGGAGCCTGGAGGAGTTGACCACAGGCACCATGGTGGTGTCGACGGTGGGAGGAGCCAGAGTGGAGTCCTGACTGCAGGGGCGGATGGAACCCTGGGACCGATCAGCGGAGGCGGAACCATGATGAGTGGAGGAATCGGCAACATCACAGGCCTGGAAGCCTGGTGCTGAGCTGCTGGCTCACGGGACCGAGGCGGCAACGATGGCTCGGATATCCGGGGCGACACTGGAGTGAGCGAGGAAGGCGGGGAGGTCGAAGGGAGGATGACGCCTTAGGGGTGCAGGGTGCAGGCGTAGCTAAAACCCCGGAAGTCAGGCAGTAATACAGGCTGAAGAAGATCTCCAGACTGGACCGGCGAAGACGAGGAGGATTCGAGGGTGGGGACTTGGGTGGAAAAAGGATCCGTGGACCACAGGTCTATAAGGTCCAGGTCTGCTCCTGGCTCTGCGGTGGACTGACCCGCTTGCTTCAACTCCGGGGCTTTGATGTTCTCCGGTCCTGGAACAACCTCGGTGGGCGCCTCGGGCTCGCTGGTTGTGAGGGAGAGGCCGCCATTCCGGATCATCCAGGCTAAGTACTCCAAATAAGGCCTGCTCTCTGGGAGGAGAAGGAGAAGCAGCGCTGGTGAGTCCATTTTATTTTTCTTCTTTCTCTTTTTCTTTTACTTGTTTTGAGGGTTAGTCATTCTGTCACGGGTTAGCCGATGAAGGAAGATGAAGAACACAGGATATGGTAGCAATAGCGTTTACTGGTGATACGAACAGCTTACATCCAACAGGAGAACATAACTTGTTAGACCAACAATGACTGACAAAGGACTGAACAGAACCAGGAGTATAAATACACAGAGTGATTGAGGGAACTAAACAGGTACAGGTGGAGGAAGATTAACTAATCAGGGACTAACGAAGATAGGTGCAGACATGACAGAACAGAACATAAATGTAACAAACCCAGGCATCCTGGCCAAATTTGCTCATTGGCCTCTGTCCATCATGGCCTCCATTGGCTTCATCAGTCCGTCTCCTCTCCACCGATAAAGCTGGTGTGTCGTGGGCATTCTGGCGAAATATAGCTGCCGTCGCATCATCCAGGTGGTTGTTGAACATTGGTGGAGGGTTAAGGAGATTCCCCTCTTCATATGTAAAGCGCTTTGAGAGCAGAGAAAAGCGCTAATGACTGGCTAAGTGTGTCCCTTGTGCAGTATATAATACAATAAAACAATAAAGATGGAGTAAATAAAGAATAAGAGATGCATATAAAAAAATGTTTCAAATTGTGAACGTGCATATTGCTGTCATTTTGATCTATTTGCTATCTGACAGGCTTGTATGGGTGCAGCCTGCAGTACACGTTACATAATGCTGTAACCTGGAGGACATTCACCTGCCACCTGCCAAAACACATTTACAACAGCAACTGGCTTTGAATCCATTGCCAGTATTTACAAACTGATCACAAACAGAACTGAAAGCCACAAAATGGATTATAAATAGGCTCCGTTGTGTCCCATGCTGTTGGAGCTCAGACAGCCTCCAGATGGTTATTTGTGATACTACATCAAAACCATATGGTGTATTATAGTGATAAATTCTTTGGAAGAAATCGGTTTGATCGGTTCCTGATGGATATTTGCCATTACATTACATAAATAGTAGGATGATTGATTTCAGTCAGTAGAAATCAGTCACTGGCTTTACTACATCACAATCAGGTATTAATTAGTAGTCTTCATTCCATTTAGTTCATTTTGCCTATTATGAATTTTTTTATCATTTATTTGTTTGTTATGAATTGTCATAAATTAATGCCGACTGGCAAATCATCACAATTTTTCTCACACAAAGCTATACGTTTATGGTGATTTTACATTGACCTGCTTGTATGTTATATTGTTGTGCACTGGTTAAGGGTTAAGGACATTTCATATATTATCCTATATAATATTATAATATACTACAGGCCTTAATGTGTGTACTAATATATTTGATAACATTCTAAACTTTCCAAGGCATTGACAGATATCTTCCAAATGAAATAAGAATATTTTATTTGTAGGCTACAGTATAAATGTTTTATAAATGACCACAGGACTGACACCATTTTTTTCCACCAACTTGGAGCCAGATATAGATCACTTTTACAATACCTGCCCATCCCATGGATAGTTTTATTGTACGCAGCACTCAGTTATTTTGATGATCTTACTTGTAAGCTTCAAAGAAAAAGGGTCTTAAGAATCGAAGCCCTAAAGCATGACATTTCAACACAAATCACCCCAAATATCCAGATAAAATGTCAGACTAAACTGCTTTTAGGCTCTTAATGGATCATTATAAAAACAAATCTGCAGACATAAAAGCATCTGCCTTAAGCATAAGCACACATACTCAGACTACTGCATCACCGTATGTATTTTTCACTAACACAACTTCTCTTATTGTCCAGCACCCTGCGCTGTTTAAAGTGATTCTTAGATGTAGTAAATAATGCTGATAGTTCATCCAAAAATTAAAATGTGTCTTCAGCAGACTTGGATTAAACTGCTTGATTCATATGGATTTATTTTACAATCTCTCTATGAACATTTTGAGGTGTCTGATTTTTGGTGAATAGACTTTCAATAGAAATCTCTCAGATTTGATCAAAAATATCTTAATTTGTGTTCCGAAGATGAACAAAAGTCTTATGGATTTGGAAGTAAATGATGACAGAAATTCATTTTTGGGAGAACTAACCCTTTTATATTTTAAGTTCATTGCATACATTTACGTAATCAGTACAAGTGCCATACAAGCTTTTTAAAGTTGAACACCTCTTCTTTTTTTTTTACCGTGTGCGGTATTGTCAATCAGACGTTTACGTGTGCCATCCTGTCCAGCTGAATTGAATTTCCCATTTTGTCATGAGAATCATTACTTATTTTAAAGGATTGAGCCTGTCAGAGAGATAGAGCAGATGTCACAGACACTTGCCCCAAGCTGCCAAACTCTTGTACTCCTCATTTTTCAAAATCTTGTGCATGTGTTAGGAAAAGAAAGTGGAAGGATCCCCTGAAGGTCAGCTACTGGGAAAGCACTTCCTTTGCCAACTTCTTATGGCTTTTCCGTATGTCAGGGTGATGAATTAATCCTTAGCACTCCGCGTTTTAGCAGGACATTAGCCAGATGCTGACGAATTTCACCACACACATAGATTACTCTGATCTCACATGATACCTCATTTATTCACAGTGAATGACAGCAGTGTTTTGACGTTCAGAGAGATGCGGTCACATCCATTAAATAGTTGATTCTGACATGACAACAAAAAACCCAGACATCAGTAAATGTGTTTTGGAAGCATTGTATTTGAGTGTTCACAAACAGTGTCTGAGACCCAGCTGCAATTCTTAATAAATTGTGCAAGGATTATTTCTTGTACATAAATTGTTTGGTATGAATGCAAGTCTCTAAATACAACATGATTTATTAGGTAAATGCAAGAAAAACTGAACCTAAACAAAAGATAAATTATACCTAGTAATCCAAGAGTAAAATGCACCTTTTATTTTATTTTTTTTATTTATTATTTTTCAGTGAACCTTAACCTAAGTTAACCCCTAAAGTCCAGGGGTAAAATACACCTGTGAATTATTTTATTTTATTTTTTATTAAGTGAACCCATACCATAACATAAGTTAAGGCTAACAGCCCATGGATGAAAAAAAAACCTAATTAGTGTAGCTGTTCAATCATGTGCATTTGATCTGATTTAACTGGAGTACAAGGATATGAGATGCATTATGTAAATGCTTGGCTAAAGAGATGCATCTTTAATCTAGATTTAAAATAGGTGAGTGAGTCTGAGTCCCGAACATTATCAGGAAGGCTATTCTAGCGTTTAGGAGCCAAATGTGAAAACGCTCTCCCTCCTTTAGTGGATTTAAATATCCTAGGTACAACCAGAAGCCCCAAGTTTTGTGATCTTAAAGAGCGTGAGGGATTGTAGGGCGATAGAAGATTGATTAAATACACAGGAGCTTAACCATTTAGGGCCTTATAGGTCAGTAGCGATACTTTATAATCGATTATTGTAGAGATGATAAAATTGGTGTCATATGATCATATTTTCTTGACCTAGTAAAAACTCTAGCAGCTGCATTTTGGACTAACTGGAGCTTGTTTATTGAGGATGCAGGACAGCGAGCTAGTAATGCATTACAGTAATCTAGTCTAGACGTCATGAATGCATGAACTAACTTTTCTGCATCAGAAACAGATAACATGTTCCGTAGCTTAGCAATGTTTCTGAGGTGGAAGAAGGCTGTTTTTGTAACATATGAATCTGATTTTCGAAGGACAAGTTGTTGTCTAATATAACACCCAGGTCTTTAACTGTAGAGTATATCCTTCTAAATGCAAATTGTATTTTAAGAGATTCTGTGTACAGGTTTTTGGTCCAATAAGTAGTATCTCAGTCTTATCTGAATTTAATAAAAGGAAATTAGTGGTCATCCAATGTTTTATATCTTTAACACACTATTTCAATTTGGATAATTTAGAGATTTCATCTGGTCGTGATGAACTGAGTATCATCAGCAAAGCAGTGGAAACTAACTCCATGTTTTCTTTCACTGTAAACCTGAATAAGTTGGCAAAACTTAAAGAAATTGAGGCAATCATTTTCCTTAAAATGTTTAAGTTAAGAAACTCAAAGTTTAAGTAAGCAGAACTGGCAGATTTTTATTTTGTACTCAAACATTTCAAGTTAAGAACAATTAAAATGTATGAGTACACTCATACATTTAACTTAAAATTTTCATGTAACCTCAATGTGAAAATTTTTGTTAGCTATAACAAGCTAATTTAGAAAATGCTAACTTGCTAATTTGCTAACATGTTTACAATAGCATGGTATAACACTTGCTGAATGAGTACAGCAATATACTGTAAAGCATTTTTGCTCTCAAACCAAGCCGCATACACCACTTGTCACCATGGTAACTCTCCAAAAACCCACATTAACAAAAACTCTTCTAAATTAGCATAACAAAACATTAATCACTACTTAATATCACACTTAACATTAATCTTGCACAAAAAAACATGATATAACACTTAATTTTAGCATTTACTCTTCCTTTCGAGCATTCTGGGAATTGGAAATCCCAGCACAGTTAAAATTAAGTTAGTCTAAATTAAAAGAAATAAGTTCATAAAACTCAAAACAATGAAATAGTTCAGTTTACTTAAAACATATCAGTTCTGTGAACTTGAAAGAAAAAGAAAGTGCTAAATACTCATAAAAGTTAATTTGACTGAACTAATTTGTTAAATTTAAGTATGTCCTACTCAAACCAAATATTTTGAGCATTAGGGTTTACATAATATTACTGTTACAACACAGAAGGGTAGGAGATTGGGTGCGCTGTGATTGGTGGACGGTGGAGCCTGGTGTGTCTGTGACAGTACCCCCCCTCCCCTCCACGGCCCACTCCTGAGGGCAGAGGACCCCGACGTCATGGTGGTCGTCCTCTTCCACGTGGGGCAGGTCTGTCGGGATGGTTGGAGTGGAAGGTGTGAAGCAGGTTAGGATCGAGTATGTCGTTTCTGGGGACCCAAGAGCGATCCTCGGGGCCGTAGCCTTCCCAGTCCACAAGATATTCCAGTAGACCACCATGGCGCCAGGAGTCCAAGATCTCGTGAACCTCGTAAGCTGCACCATCGTCCAGGATGAGTGGAAGGGGGGGTTTGGCGGCTGCCACATCAGGCCCTGTGGAGACAGAAACAGAAGGGTGGTGAGGTTTTAGGAACGGGCAGAGGATGGAGCTTGCCGGTACAGCCCTGCATGTACCTTCTGACGTCTGCTGCCATGTTCGGCCACCAGAAGCGCTCCTTCAGCAGCGAGAGGGTCTCATTGACCCCCGGGTAGCCAGTGCCAAGTGACGTGTGGGCAGTGTGAACAAGTGGAGTGCGTCGTGCCCTGGTGATGTAGAGCAAGCCCGGTGGACAACCCGGCAGAGCGTTCGTGGAGGCATTGGAGGAGGGTAATGTCTCTTCTGACCAGGTTATCGGACTTACGATGATGGATTTGGGGAGAATGGTCTCTGGTTCTTCGGATCTCTCTTCGGGAGCATGAAGACGAGATAGGGCATCCGCCTTGACGTTTTTGGAGCCTGGACGATAGGAGATGGAGAAGTCAAAACAGGAGAAGAATAAGGCCCAGCATGCCTGTCGGGGATTCAGTCTTTTTGCAGCTCGCAGGTACTCCAAGTTCTTATGCTGAAGGCTTCCCTGAGGGTGTTAAAGGCGTTGGTGGCAGCTGGAGTCCAGGACAGAGACTTGGGCTGATTACGGAGCAGGTTGGTGAGTGGATGAGCGATGGAGCTGTAGTTCTTGATGAATCGACGATAGAAATTTGCAAAACCAAGGAAGCGTTGGAGTTCTTTAATGGTGGGCGAAGTAGGCCAGGTCTTGATGGCTCCCACCTTCCCCTTGTCCATCCGGATGCCACTGTGATCTATGATGTATCCGAGGAAGTGTACAGAGGGTTGGTGGAAGGAATACTTTTCAGCCTTCAGGAAGAGATGGAACTGTCTCAGGCATGTAAGGACCTCCGCAACGTGGTGGCGATGTTCGGCCAGGCTCCGGGAGTAAATTAAGATGTTGTCGATGTAGACCAGTACAAACTTATGGAGGAACTCCCGGAGCACCTCATGAATGAAGTCCTGGAATACGGAGGGATGTTGACCAGGCCATACGGCATTACAAGGTATTCATAGTGGCCGGTGGCCGTGACGAAGGCGGTCTTCCACTCGTCCCCCTCACATATCCGGATGAGGTTGTATGCGCTGCGGAGGTTCAGCTTGGTGAACACAGTGGTACCACAGAGATGTTCTAGGGCAACTGGGACGAGAGGAAGGGGATAACAGAACTTCACTGTAATCTTGTTGAGTGCGCGGTAGTCAATGCAGGGTCTCCAACCTCCATCCTTTTTTGCCACAAAGAAGAAGCTCGAAGCAGCAGGGGAAGTAGAAGGGCGGATGTATCCTTGAGCAAGGGCCTCTTTGATGTATTCCTCCATGGCCTTCTCCTCCGGGATTGACAGGGGGTAAATCCTTCCCCTGGGCACTGACTCACCCGGAAGCAGATCGATGGCACAGTCCCATGGCCGGTGTGGAGGCAGCTTGGAGGCTCTTTGCGGGCAGAAGACGTCACTGAAGGGGGCGTAACAAGATGGAATGTCTACGGAGTGCTTCTCAACTGGGCTCTCGATGGAGGTGGTGCAGATGGAGAGATCTTTAGAATGAGGAGACAAAGGGATTGGCAGCTCGGAGAAGCAGTTGGAGAAGCAAGTTTCGCCCCACTTCAGGATCTCACCGGTACTCCAAGAGATGGTAGGGTTGTGCTGCTCCAACCAGGGACGCCCTAGAACCACGTCAGAGGTGGATTCCTCCAGAACCAGCAGATGTATTTTCTCCAGATGCAACACTCCGATCCTAAGTTGGATGGGGCCAACACAGCGACGTACGTGTCTTTGACTGAGGGGTTTGCCCGTTGTTGAGTGGATCTGGTAGGTGGTCGGAGAGGGCGAGGTCTTGAGCTTGAGTTGTCGACAGAGGGCGCCGGAGATGAAGTTGCCTGCTGACCCTGAATCAAGGAGCGCCACCACTGGAATAGAGACATCAGCAGCAGTAAGGTTTACAATAGCGGTGAGTGGTTTCATCTTATTTATGGAGGGAATGATGGCACTCACCATGGGATGTGGAGGACAAATTGGGCATGCGGAGATGACATGCCAAGGAGAACCACAATAGAGACACAGATTCAGGGTCAGCCGCCTTTGACGCTCAGCAGAGGTAAGTCTTGAATTTTCAAGTTGCATGGGCTCGCTGGCTGGTTCTGGAGGTCTGACGGGTTCAGATCGACGGAGGAAGGTGTTGAATAGTGGCTGGCCCTGGTGTTCTTCGATACACGACTGCATACGAGAGGCAAAGTGGATGGACAGCTGGATGAATCGCTCTAGGCCGATGGAATCCTCGTATGCAGCGAGATGCAACCGTACCCGAGGGTCCAATCCTTGCCGGTAGGTGGTGATGAGAGCTTGTTCGTTCCACCCGCTTGATGCAGCTAGCATTCTGAATTGCAAAGCATATTCATTAACAGACATGGAACCTTGTTTTAAATTGTATAGTTTCTCACCGATGGAAGAGTCTGAAGCAGGCTTGCCGAAAACTTCCCGGAAATGGGCCACGAAGGAAGAGTATGACTGTGTAACAGGACTGTTCTGGGACCAGATGGAATCTGCCCACTGTAGAGCTTTACCTTGTAGTTCTGAGATAATGAACGCTACTTTGGATGTGTCGTTGGGGTAGAGGTGCGGTTGCATCTCCAGGACCAGCGCACATTGCAGGAGAAAACCACTGCAGTCCTCCGCCGATCCTGAGTAGGGCGCTGGTTTGGCCATGGGACTGACATGAACAGGCGGTGAAGGAGGGTTGATGGTGTTTGCGGAAGTGATCTCTGGTGACGGTGGAGATGCGCTGGGGGTGAGGGCTCGGCGCAGGGCGTCCACGAGCTCTTGGAACGGATCCGGGTGACTCATACTGGTTTCTGGTTGTTAAGGTCCGGTCTTCTGTTTCAGCACAGAAGGGTCGGAGACAGGAATTCACAAATACAGATGTTTATTGAAACCAGCAGAGTATAACAGAAGTGCAGGTGAGTGAGACGTGATGAATTGGAGCTAACTGAAGTGCAGATGAGTGATACTGTCCTTTTGGTGATCCTGGATGGTGTTGGAGAAGTTGGTCGTGGGAGACGGAGAACACTCACACACAGACAAGGAATCACACGAGGAGAACAGGAGACGCTGGAGACAGGTAAGTAGATCGCTAGGAGTCCTTGAGGTAAGCATACAGGTAAGTTTAGATGCAAACAAGAAGTGGTGTGTGTGAGTGCTCTTTATACTGTGAGTGATGAGGTGCTGATGAAGCGCAAGTGTCGGTGATCAGTACTCTGGAGATTGGGTGCGCTGTGATTGGTGGACGGTGGAGCCTGGCGTGTCTGTGACAATTACCAAGTGGCAGCATATATATTGAAAATAGCATAGGCCCTAACACAGATCCTTATGGCACTCCATAATTTACAAGCCTCACAAGAGAACTATTGTACTGAATGTCCAAGATTATTTACACAATTTTTAAAATGTGTTCAAACACAACCAGAACAGCATGTGGAGGTTGAGTTCTAGAACAAATTTTGTAAGAAATATGTGCTTTGTTGTGGTCCTGTGTTTGTTAATGCTCTGGAGTCTCTATATGTCAAAGCAATGAGTCGAGAATGTGTTAACCCATTTGTGCCCAAATTTTTCTGAATGATTTCATGCATATAGTCCTATTAATAGTGTCCTGTGTGAACATGTTCTGCATTTGTTTTCCGCACGTTTGTTTTTTTTCTCTTAAAAAACGTATTTGAATGTGCGGCAACTATAGTTGCCGGTGGACAAATATGTTGTATGCACCCCTTCAATTTAAAATTTGAATAGGAGGATAACATTTATGCATCTAACTCAAAATAACTGCTTTCAACAGATCAGCAGATCAATCAAAGTCGAAGAACATTCTATATGAACCCAAAAAAGCTGCATTTAGCTTATAATCTCTTGAATATGAAAACACAACAAACAACAAATCTGTTTGTTTTAAAGTGGTAGAACATAGTGCAGAACAAAGTGCAGCCATTAAGTTGCTCCAACAGAGCATTGTGAATCAAAAAAGTTAAATTACATTGTTCCTTAGAAAAAATTACTCCTATATGTGACCCTGGACCACAAACCCAGTCATAGGTCGCACGGGTATATTTGTAGCTATAGCCAACAATACACTATGGCCTGGTTTCACAGACAGGGCTTAGATTAAACTAGCATTAGGCCTTAGTTCAATTAGGACATTTGAGTAGCTTTTTATAAACATGCCTTAGAAGAAAAACATTACAGGTGTGCATCTTGAGACAAAGCAATGGCACTTACATATTTTAAGATATGTCAGTGCAAGTTGCTTTCAGTTAAAACAGCTCAAACATGCATTTTAGTCTGGGACTAAGCTTAAACATTTTCTGTAAAACTGGGAGTATGTATCTTTTCTCTTTCATTTAAAACTGTAATTCAGCATTATCTATTAGGTATGTGCGAAAAGTCACAAAAATTATAAACATTCAAGATGTTCATATAAACAGCTCTTTAAACAGAACTACATATTCATTGCCATTTTATGTAATGGCAAAGGAAACTGATTGATTGTCACGTTTGTTCAGGGAAGGGAGGACGTATTCTTCTCATTGAACTCCCGCTGAGAAGTCTATCTACATGCTGAATAAACATCTGTGATAGTATGTATACTAGAGATAATCAGACAACAAACTTAAAAGTGTTGCAAATGGAAAATTAATAGGCAACATTTTTCAGATGGACAGTTCCATTCTAAATGGTTTAAAGAACTCTAATGACAAATCTTTTGTGGCCTGGATTTTGGTCTTACTAACTTTGGCTAAAAAAATATGGGCATGCAGAGACTAAAATCCTGTCCAAAGTCATACACAGACAAATTACATCAAGCTGAATGCTCACTGAACCATTATGCATTCAATCAAGTTACTCAAATACTAATTTAAGTGCAAATCCAATGTTATTTTGATTTTACAGACCAGTTTCGGTTGTATTTGTAGCTGCTTGTGGGATGTTTGTATGATACGTCAGGATTAGAGTGGCGTCTTTTTGACCAATCACTCTCTTTTATTACTTTTCCTCCGCTGTCTTAAACACCTTGTCTTTAACTCCTCCCCACCACTGGTTGCGGTTTAGTGTTGTGAGAACAGTTAAGCCACGTAGATGGGGATCCCGGTGTTCCTTGAGGCCAGGTTTCCACTACAGCATATGTGTCATGCAACTGAGGGCCAGCTGCCTGCAAAAACAGAGCGCTGTTCCAAGTCTTTGTCCATCTGCTGATCCAAGTCAACAGCAACTGCTTGAAGGAACAACAATAGTATTTCTATAATGTAATACATACACTCATATGTAGATCTTGAATAAATGAATTTGGGCTGATATTCAAAGGCTAAAGAAAAACTTATATAACTACAAAACATAGGAAAACAGACTGAATGATAACCCTCATTCATTTTTCCATCCGGAAAAGGGGACAAAAAAATTTACAAAACAGATGTCTTTTCTGAAGCTTTTCATAACTTTCACATAACTTTCATATGACTGCCTGTGAAAGTATGACATTTGTTTGAATCACAACAACCAAAATGAGATCACTGATTTAGTATTTTTGAATATAATATAGTGACTGTTCAGTAATCATAATAAATAAATAAAATGTATATTATATTATTACACAGCCACATCATGTCAAATAGCAAATCACTAAATCCCAGTTGGTTTACTGAGTAAAGCAGGTGCTCATGGCACATGTGAGTTGTTTACAGGGATACAGGTTCGAGTCTCGCCTGAGTCATGTACTGATCCCATTCCCTCAAGTTTTCTCCACATTCTGGGACATCATAAAACCCCACATAAATATATTTAAGCAATATCACACTTCACACAAGAGTGTGATAACAACAGCTGTGCTGATCGTAGACCAACAGCATGGGTGCGAGTGTGATTATACATCAGCCTTCCAAAGCCACAACAACAACTCTCCAAACATAACAGCAAATTGTTCTGACCCTGAATGGATCACTGTTTTTGACCAAATGTGAGGAATGAACATCTGGAGCAGACCGATCGGTGTATTACATCAAAGTACCGCATTGAGCGATTAGAGAGCAGACGGCTCCGTATGCTTACGAATTGCTGTCATGATACTTTGATGTCATACACCGATCGGTCTGCGCAGCGCCACTTCAAGTCGAACACACCTAATCATTTGTCACCACTTATTGGTGCAACGATGTAACTTTCAGAAAGAGTCACTAACACCGTGTCCTAACCAGACGTGACGCCGCGACATGCGATAAAAGGTTTTTCCATGTTAATCTGAGTTTTTGTCCTAACCAGCTGCTACGGCGACACGCAACTTTTTAGAAATTGTTTCTATTTCTCCGCGATGTCGCGGCTGGAACAGCAACACAAAGTATGGCAATGATAATATCAGGTACTGTTTACGTGCTTTATTTAATGTTAAAAGTGTCTAATGTGAGTTGAATATCATTCTGTGTTCCTAGCTTTTTAGCTGTAATGAAAACAACACTGGCTAATTCACCTCAGATCTTGAAAATAAATAACTGAGCACAAGAACGTTCAAACTGTCAACTCAGTTTATAATGTTATAAACTGTTATAATGTTAAATAATGTTTAAATTGTGTAATATATATTAATTTAACTATGTACCAACCCATTTCATTGTGTCTGCAGTGCTCTTGCCAAGAGAGCCCGCCCACACTCTCTTCTGATTGGCTGTGGTTTTTGATAGATTTTTTCGCTTCTCATTGTCACGTCTAGTGTGGACAGTCAAATTGCTTGTCGCTGGAATCTCATCGCATCGCGTCTGGTTAGGACACGGTTTAAGGCTATGTTCACACTGTCAGTCCAAATCCGATTATTTGTGTATCCGATTGGAATCTGATCTAAATTATTTAGGCTATGTTCAGACTGTCAGTCTAAATCCGATTTTTGTGCATATCCGATTGAAATCCGATCAGATTTAGCAAGTGTGAATGGCAAAGAAAAAAATCACATGAAATGTGATTTTTACAAATCCATTTTAAATCTACATTCATATGTAGTTTGAAATCCTATTCAAATCGCATTTCTGGAAATCCGTTCCTCAGGGGCGCGTTTCCAAAAAGCATCGTTAGCCAACCAACATCGCAAGTTCCGTCGCTAATAACATAGTTTAATGATTTGGTGTTTCCCAAAACCATAGTTCAAATGAACATTCCCAAACTGCATAGCAAAGCTGTGTGGTTGGAAGGACAGCTCTCGAGCTGTGGTTAGAAGCATATGAATGTAGCTCAAAACAGATTTGTAAAAATCACATTTCATGTGATTTTTTTACCGTTCAGATGCACAAAAATCAGATTTGGACTGACAGTCTGAAAGAGGCTTAAAAATCCCAAACTATGCGCTAGTCTGTCTGAAATACACAAGTGAAGCAATACATAAAGTGAAAAGTGCTGTTGGACACTTTTGGAAAGCAGGTCAACCGATGATATTGTATGCTGATGTGTTAATGAAAATGTTGGCACATGTTTAGAACAAGCTTATATTGGCCCAGTTCAAACAGCCTCAGTGGCAAAAGATTCAAACTTAAATCTTTTCAGCGATGGAACAAATCCCAGTAACACATACAGAGATGTGTTTTGAAGGAGTATAATTGTACCACTGAACTTTACGGAATTCAAATAATGTATTATGATAAATAAAATAAATTAATTTGGTTTGAAATTATAATGATAGCAAATTAAAGATATTTAAGTTATATATTCATAAATATTTTGTAAAATATTTACAATTATTGAACTGAATGACATTTTCCTATATTTTATATGGCCTACAATTACATAATGAGAAAGTTATGACATGTGTGCTACCCTCAGGGATGTTCAGATTAATTTCACTATGAGATATTTTTCTTACAGGTCTAAGAAAATGTCAGTAAATTACCCCTCACCATTTTCACTGATTTCTCTGATTTGAGAATGTTGATGTAAGGGAGAAATGAACCTCACAAGATAAATCATTCTTCATAGCAACACAGGTTATTAAAAATGTTTTTATATGAACGAAATCACCATGGCGATGTTCTGAATGTACTCATCTGCGAGCACTTAAAAAAATAGCTCACAAATTAATGCCATCTTTTTCTCTCGTTCATGTCATTCCAAATTTGTACCACTATATTTCATTTGTGGAACTCAAAACGTGATTTTTGGGGGGTTGGGGGATGGGGTTGTCAAACTACAAAATTATGAAAAAAAGGACCACAAAAGTTCATAATATATTCATTAAATTACATGTACTATATTCCACATCTTCTAAAGTCAATATCTTTGTGTGACAAACAGACCAAAAATTTATTTTTCAGAATTTCTCTTTTTATGTTCCACAGAAGAAAGTAATAAAGGTCTGGAATGACATGAGTAAAATGATAACAGATTTTTAATTTTTCCTGTAAGCTCTAAACTTTAAGCTCAGTTGATTATGCAATTGGACAGATGATGGACAGACCATCAGCAGCACTCACCCTTTTGTTTTAAGTTCGTGATGAAGATAATACAAAGAAACCACCTTTATATATTCCCAACAGCTAAGTTTGAACATTTGACCTTCTGAATGAATATTTGAACAATGTCAAGTGAGCCCGTGAGTCACCGGCGCTGCATTAAAACTTCCATATTTGTACAGTACATAGAGCCGATCAAATTATTCAGCACACGATTTGACTTTCTGTCTTTTTGTTAAAACAACAAATCAATGGAAGACAAAAAACCTTTCCAAAATGTGTTTGGTTAGCTGGCAAAACAGTGAGTCAGTATCCGTTAAATAACCATGATGTAGTGAGGTGTGTGTGTGTGTATGTGTGTGAGACTGTGAGGTATGTCTGGGCAGAATTAGTCAGGGTTTGGTGGTGGATTGGGTAGCATCTGGTAGCCTGATGTGCGGTATGATGGTAACAATCTCTGTGGTTAATGGAGTCACTTCTAATTAACTAAAAGGTTTAGCTTCAACCAAACTCAACTTATATACTATGATCTTTTGCCTCTGTGTCTACCACTGAAGTCATGATCCAGCACAATTCATGTAATGGCCTCACAGCAGATAAATTTCAAAGGCTTTCTCTGGAATCTTAATGCACACGGAGCAGATATCCGTTGCCTCTAGAGAAGTTTTATGTAAATTGAAAGGGACAGGTCTGTGGAAGCCAGATCCCATGTGCTACAGACTGCAATCCAGACCAAAACTTGTCTCACAACAGATCATTAATACAGGCTATTTTAACAGTCCAAGAAGGAATAGAAGACAGAATAGAGTTTTTTGAATATGATAGAGGATCTTTTCGTCAACTGAGTTTTTGAAATGAGCGCATGCGTAAGAACAACCCCCCTCCATTTCGAGTGAACGCCTCCCAAAACTCATGCACGAGTATTGGAACACGAGTGTTTACCACCTGCATTCGCTGTGTTATTAAAGGATTAGTCCACTTTTAAATAAACTTTTCCTGAAAATTTACTCACCCCCATGTCATCCAAGATGTCCATGTCTTTCTTTCTTCAGTCGAAAAGAAATTAAAGTTTTTGATGAAAACGTTCCAGGATTTTTCTCCATATAGTGGACTTCAATGGGCACCAAACAGTTGAAGGTCAAAATTTGTTTCACTGCAGCTTCAAATTGTTCAACACGATCCCAGACGAGAAATAAGGGTCTTATCTAGAGAAAAAATCACTAATTTTCAACAACAAAAAAAAGACACTGCTAAGTGTATTACTGCCCTCCACAGGTCAAAGTTTGAACTAATTTTTATATGCAATATGCTAGTTCAATAGTATAAAACAATTAGTTCAAACTTTGACCTGTGGAGGGCAGTAATACACTTAGCAGTGTCTACACTGCTGGAATTCAAATAGAGAAGAAGAAGAGAGCTAGTTCAAGATGAGCATTTCTGGTTAACGAAATTTTTTAGAAAATGAGTGATTCTCTAGATAAGACCCTTATTTCTCGTGTGATCGTGTAGAACAATTTGAAGCTGCGGTGAAACTAATTTTGACCTTCAACTGTTTGGTGCCCATTGAAGTCCATTATATAGAGAAAAATCCTGGAATGTTTTCATCAAAAACTTTAATTTCTCTTTGACTGAAGAAAGAAAGACATGGACATCTTGGATGACATGAGGGTGAGTAACAAAAACATTGCATGCGGCGCCTGTGGAGTGTGGAAAGTTACTGGAGCGCGCAACCGCGCGTCTCTCACAAGGAACGTCATGGCAGTGATTGACAAGCCAGAGGGCCAATCCGCACACATATCTCACAAGGAACGTCATGGCAGTGATTGACAAGCCAGAGGGCCAATCGTTTACGCGATGATCGCGTAAACGATTTGCTGATGTTTTTAAGGCTCTACCTCGTGTACAGATGATGTATATTAATAATATTCCTTTCAGTGCACCTAATAAATAGTCTTTTATCAGTTAGTAAAGACAGTTTCAAGTAATATTTCAAAAATGTATAAAACAAAACATCCTCTTTAGCACCTTTAAAGGACTCTACAGACCTCTGTCTAGTTCTCAGGGTAGCAAGTCTAAAGGCCCGGGTACAGGGTTGCCAGGTTTTCACAACAAAACCCGCCCAATTGCTCCTCAAAACTAGCCCAATCGCACTTCAGGGGGTCCCATGGTAAAAATCGTGTTCCGGGGGGGTACAATTTGCGTTTTTGGAGGGGCTCCCCTGGTAAAATTCGAATTCCAGGTGCTAAATATCACGTTATTTTGGGTCGATTCAACCCGTGGACATGAAAAACAACCCGAGGCATCAGTGTAAAACCGCAGACTTGGCAACACTGCCCGGGTATACTTCATTTTCTGCGTTCCGCTCCATCTTGCACACAGTTGAGCACACAAGCCTTTCAAAGTATAGGCTACTCCTTTGGCCGTGAGCGCTGAAAGATGCGTTTGGCGCTTGCGCACAATCTAGTGGACTGCTTTCAAGCGCTCAAGTCACTCACACATGCGCTGTTGCACGCAAACTAGTTAGTTTGTCCACGTGGTCTACTACTACTTTTACTACTACTACCAATGATAATAATACATTTTATTATTATTATATTGGAGCTGTGGTCTAAGATAACATATTTTGACTTGTGAGAAACATGCAGGAACATAGAGCAATATGGGGCTAGTTTTTATTAAAATTATAAACAATAATAATTACTACTACTACTACTACTACTACAAGAATAATAATATTATCATTATATCGGAGCTGTTGTATAGAAGTTAATGTAACAGACATAGGCCGGTAAGAGCTGTGCGTGTAAACCTCACTCCCCTGATCTCAAGAGATGCTCCAGCGACATACTTTAGAGACTACATTCTTTAGCCTCCTTGTTAGAACACCCGACTCCTGTGCCAGCGGACCGGGATTCAAGTCCCACTTAAGCCCAAAGTATACTTCAGCAAACCCGCAAACCCTGTCCGCGTGCAGCCCAATACGTACAGTACTGAGCACAATGTGCAGTCTTTCAAGAAGAGTGTGGAAAG
>RJVU01059775.1:3579914-3593210 GCA_003731715.1 Anabarilius grahami | reverse complement strand
ATATCCTAAAATGCAATGTTTATTAATTTTTAATAAAAGCATATGCAAAAAAAATGCTTTTTGTAGCTATAAATTCAGGGGAAAAAATTCGGGAAATATTCAAAATAATAAATGCGCTTTTAATTTTAACATAACTCATCTATCCACATTTTCCCACACAATTTTCCATAGACATACTACAGTCCCTGGTGTTGACATGGAGCTGGAGCATTTCGACGAACGGGACAAAGCACAAAGATACAGCCGTGCGGGTTCACGGGCGAACGGCCTCCCGAGCCCCACACACAGCGCCCACTGCAGCCTGTACCGAACCCGGACCTTACAGGCTCTGAGCTCCGAGAAGAAAGCCAAGAAGGTCCGGTTCTTCCGTAATGGAGACCGGTACTTTAAAGGGATTGTGTACGCCATCTCCAACGACAGATTCAGGTCTTTCGACGCTCTGCTCGCAGACCTCACCCGCTCCCTATCAGATAATGTAAATCTGCCTCAGGGGGTCCGGACCATTTATGCCATTGACGGGTCGAAAATTACTAGCCTGGAGCAGCTGGTGGAAGGTGAGCCTGGGTGTCAGTATTTCTTGTTCAACTTGAGGCACATGGTGCTGTTCATCATGTGTGTCTTGATTTGGATTGTTTAGGTTACATACATATGCCTACCTATTCTCCATATGAGGACACCAAAACTGGTTTTGGAACACGGTATCTAGTCTAAAGTAGTCATTAGCTGTCCAAAGACCACTTAAAGCTGGGATGACCTACTAGTAGCTGGTTTATTACTGGTCCCAGATGGTCTACAAGCTTGGGCCAGCTAATGAACATCTAGAAACCAGCTACTATCTTAAAACAAGACTTTTGTAGTTTGTAGTAATGAACGTATACCTAATGCTCTGTTGTGAATGACAGCAATGTCTGTATACTATGAAATTAGTTATTTTGAAATGAACCTTTATTTTCCTTCAGTTCTTTTCATATGTTCTTCTGACCTAATCAAAACCCATTAAGCACATAATATCTCTACAGTGTGTACAACAATCAGAGAATCTACTATGTGAAAAGTCATTGTATTTCCTTGTGTTTAGATCTAGGGTCTTTGACACCAGAAACAGAGCACGGTTTGTTGTCCTGAACAAAGATCAAGCTTGTATTATCTGTGAGCAGATATCAGAGTGCCCTGTGATTTAAACCGATAATCATTTTAAAATGCTCATTAATATTTAACAGCTTCTGCATCTCCATACCACTCCCTTTCTCTCAATGTTGACCAATAAATCAAACCTGAGAGCTGAAATTAATAAATATAAGTTGGTCCTTGAATTATGTGTTTAATTTGATTAGCAGTGGTATCTCTGATGCTTTTCTATGTAGGACACCCATTCATTCATTCTCAGTGCTGCCTGCAGGTGTAGAATGAATGTAAATGAGGGAGTTGGAGGTGATTTCAGTCTCAGCTGGGCACTTAACCTTGACTGTGTGACCTCTCTGTCATTATGGACTGTTATTAAGAGCTTATATGTCCATTGACTGTCTGTGGGCAAATTTATGAATTTCCTTCTGTGTCCTTATATGATACTAAACATAGCAAAACCTCATTAAAGGCATAGTGTATATATATAAAATTATGTTGTCTTCTACTCCTCATGCTGTTCAAAAACCTTCTGACTTTTTTACTTGTGGAGAACTGAACTGGAGAACTTAAAGGGATAGTTCACCCAAAAATGAAAATTCTGTCATCATTTACTCACCCTTACGTTGTTCCAAACCTGCATTTCTTTCTTCTACTGAACACAAAAGAAGATATTTTGAAGAATATAGTTAATCAAACAGTTGATGGACCCCATTGCCTTCCCTAGTATGGGAAAAAAATACTATGGAAGTCAATGGGGGTCTATCAACTGTTTGGTTTCCTGCATTCTTCAAAATATCTTCTTTTGTGTTCAACAGAAGAAAAAAAAATAATACAAGTTTGAGAAACTTGAGAAATGGAACAACTTGACACAATTTTACGTTTTGGGTGAACTGTCCCTTTAATTGGCTGTTTTTCCATGCAATTAAAATAAAGAACTTTGAACTGGAGCATTCAAGGTTTAATAAGGATGCAAAAGTTATCATAAAAGTAACACAAATTTAGTTCATACAAGTCTTCCCAAAGCCAGACAAAAGCTTTGTGTGATGAACAAACCAAAATTGAAGTCAATACTTAAAGGTGCAGTTAGTAATCTGGGAAATGCTAACATTAGCCTGCTAGCATTGAAAGCATACGACCCCACCCAACCTGCAAATCGCCATCCAAAGCCACGCCTCCTCTAAAACACAAGAATGCGCGCACACACAGCTGCTTTCACCAAAGCGCCACAAGAGACGGCGTTAAACTACCTCATGTCTCAAAGCACATAACATTACAGTAATAATGAACGTAAACAACACCTGACTGCTGCAGATTAATTTTGGTGTTAATACTGTTGACATGGAAAAAAACGCATAATTCTGAATCTGACTGAACAGCTCCGGTTAGAACGTCACGTTTTGTCATCTCTTAATTACTGTAGTTATGGCGTAAACGCAGCATAAGTTCATTGTTTTGATGTAGTAGGAACTGTAAAAGGTGGCTGCTATTTGTTGGTGCTCTGTGACTGAGGTCTGTCTGTATAAACTCTGCATAGCATGAAACGTGCTGATGACGTATGATGTCTGCGTGAACAGGGTATTTAAAAACATGTGTTGACAGGCAGGTAGGACATCATATTATTTATTTCGGACCGAATATAAAGATTGGATGAACATTTTAGGATCCTACGCCTTCCACAGAATACATTTATTTATAAAAATACATTTAGACCTTTTAACATAGTGGTTGCTATCAGCATATGAGGAGACTTTCAACCAGTATAACAAAAAATGTTTCTGAAGAGAATCACCTATTGCACCTTTAACTCTTAAAAATAAAGTTTCTTAATTGGCATGAAGAAACTTTACCATCCATGAAGAAACTTTACCATCCATGGAACCTTTCCATTACAAAAAAGGTTCTCGATATATATAAATATTTTTTTTTTGAAAAAAAAATTCTTCACACTAAGGAAAATTGTTCAGGATGCTGGTAAGTTTTTAATGATAGAAGTATCAATGCCTGATTCATGAATAAATCAAATCAAAAAAGTGAAATCTTTTCAGTGAATCTTGTTGAAGCGGTTCACAAAACCTGTCTGAATGATTCATTTAGGAATCCAACTGATATGATTCTCACTGATTGTCTGTTATTTTATTTTGTATCACAGGGGAGAGCTATGTGTGTGGATCAATTGAGCCTTACAAGAAGCTGGAATACACTAAGAATGTCAACCCCAACTGGTCAGTTAATGCCAGGACCGTTGCATCAGCACGAGAGCCCACCTCTCTGGCCAGCACCAAGGCCGGGTCTATAGAAATCAAGGATAACAAGGATTTCATCCGGCCCAAACTGGTGACCATAATCCGCAGCGGGGTAAAGCCTCGGAAAGCCGTGCGCATCCTTCTCAACAAGAAGACGGCCCACTCGTTTGAGCAGGTTCTCACAGATATCACAGATGCCATCAAACTGGACTCTGGAGTGGTCAAGAGGCTTTATACAGTGGATGGTAAAATGGTAGGTACAGTGGGCATGCCATTTAAGTTGATAATTCAACTTTTGTATTGTTTGATGCAGCAGTAATGATACTATTGTTTGGTTGAAAGTACTATTTGTATAGTAGTGGACCCACTATATAAGTAGTGGACAGTGGATGCACTATATGGGGCAGTCGTGGCCTAATGGATAGAGAGACGGACTTGTAACCCAAAGGTCATGGGTTCGAGTCTCAGGTCCGGCAGGGATTGTCAGTGAGGGGAGTGAATGTCCAGCGCTCTCCCCACCCTCAATACCACGACTGAGGTGAGACCCTTGAGCAAGGCACCGTACCCCCAACTGCTCCCCGGGCGCCGCAGCAATGGCTGCCCACTGCTCCGGGTGTGTGTTCACGGTGTGTGTGTTCATTGCTGTGTGTGTGCACTTGGATGGGTTAAATGCAGAGCACAAATTCCGAGTATGGGTCACCATACTTGGCCACATGTCACTTCACTTTCACTTTCACTATATAACCATAAGTCTTTATTTGTCAGAAGCCAGTGGATCAGGAGATTTGTGTGGTGCAAAAACACACTTCAGCTTTAAATAAAGCAAAGTTAGTCTCCAGACTCTTACTTGGTTAGTCAAACAAGGTGTCTTTTGAGTGCCCTGGTTTCTCTAAAGGCGATGTTGCTCATGCGTCATCGTCTCAAAGAGGTCACTCTGTTCTACTCGTAGACTGCCATTCAGGACAAATGAAAAGTGGTGTCCTTACTCTTTCCCTCTTCAGTGCCCTGCTTTTGTGTTCAATTATTTGGTGAAAACATATTACACTGTAAGTGTTGCTAGAGCTCTCTTTGTTTGTGTTAGTAAAAGTTGGTGGTTATATGAGACAAAAATGAATTATGCTGGGACTACTTTTCATTTTGGTTTGAGTGGATGGTGTGGTTTGAAGAATACTTTGTGGTTGTTTTGATTCAGTGTTATTTTAGTATTGTTTATATACTGTTATAGTATTTATTAATATTTTGAATTGGCTTTTATTTTTAGATTTTCTGTTTTTTTGTTGTTGTTGTAATTTTAGTATTTTTATGTAATTTTCTATGTAGCTTTAATTTATTTTTATTTCAGTTTTAGTTTTAGTATTTTAGTCTTCAGCTTAAACTTTATTTATTTTATTTCAGTTAGTTGCCAAGGCAAAATTTGTATTCTTTTTAAGTCTATCATACTTATTTTTTATTGTATTTCAGCTTATTTCAATTATTTTTAATTAACATTATAATATTAACTATAATTATTTACCACGCAATAAAAAAAAAGTTATTTCGACTTTTTATCTTCGAGTTTAAATCTTACTTTTATTTTTCATAGCAATTACTTTTTCATTTTGTTATTCTGTGGCAGAAACAAGCTTCTATAATTTGGACCTGTGGTTAAATGTTTTACTTCTGGGTAAAAGAGTTAAAGTTCATGAATAAATATTCTGCACTCTGAACCTGCAGCCTCGCAAGCTCATATTTTAAACCACAAAGCCACCACATTGTAGACTGGGTAAACCCAGCCTGATCTGCTGGCGATTTGATTTTGCCCGGCAACTCAGTCTGGAAACCCGTACATTCATTTCTACTGCTTCTGTTACACTTTTGCGGGAACCAATCACAGACTGGCTTATCCACCTTGCTCGCTATTGGCGGGTATAACACGACGAAGTGACGGCAAGCAGCTTTTTGTTTACATTGAACATGGCGGCCACCGAAGCGCAGCAACCAGTTGATGCCGCTGTCGATGCTGTTTTAAAAGATTTCAAAGGCAAGTTTTCTTTGAACAGAGACTTGCCCTGGAACAATTCATAAAAAAGAAGTATGTGTTTGCCTTACTACTGACCGGCTTTGGTAAAAGCCTAATTTACCAGCTAGCCCCACTGCAAAGTACGTCACCTGGATCGATGATCTGATTGGTTGAAGGACTATCCAATTGCGTGAATAATGCTCGTTGATCACGACTCTTGTGCAGTAGAAAATACATAGCAGACTCTCCAGACCAATGTTCAATTTTAAACTGAGCTTGGTCTGGTGATAGCCAGACAAACCACATTGTGGTGCTTGTCAGTATTTGCTAATTTAATTGTTGCTGTTATCATGCTGAGATATGAATTTCCATGGATGTTTTGTGATTCATGTTGCTTGAATAAGAGCAAAAGAGATGGATAGGGAGAGAAAGGTAGTGAAGAAGAGGAAGAAAAATATCAAGAGTGAGGTAGCCGTATGTTGGTGATGGTGACCTTTCTGTGTCTCTGCAGGAGCAGACTGATGAAGTGACAAGCTGTCTCCTGAGGGCCTTAAACTCGTTGGCCTTCAGTGGCATTATATTTTCTTCTGTTTGCAGATAGAGAGACACTGGTGCTTCACTAGCTCATCTCCAGTACATACTCGCTTTTACCAAATGTATATTTTAGTGCTGTCAAATTGATTAATTGCATCTAACATAAATGTTTGTAAATATACTGTATAATATATGAGTATATACACACAAACGTACAGCACATATAAATACACACACACACACACACACTTATAATAGATGTGATTAATCGATTTGACAGCTTGACAACACTAATACACNTAATGAACTTTATCACAATATGCTAATTTTTTGAGAAGGACCTGTATATGTGTGCATGTATGTGTGTATATATATATATATATATTTATAAAACATGCAAAAATCACAATCAATTTAAGGTGGAATGTTTTGCAAACAGTGTGGAATATCCCCCGATTTCTCACATCCCATGTATGTTAAGGCCCTCTCCGTGATTTCTCTTTTCGGTTTCTATGGCAATCTGGTTGCTGGGGGTGGTTGCTTAGGAACAGCCTCTGCGGCAGGAGGGGTGCAGTAGTGGTGATGTTACAGGCCTGGGTTGGGATGATGGATGTTCAGGATTGCAATGAAACAGGCATCTCACGCGAAGCAATGATTAGGCAAAGCATTGATTAGACAAAAATGGCTTTAGAAGGCAATATATTGTTTTATTTCTACATAATTCAATAAATTCCATATTAGTGTTATTCATATGCGTCAACTCAAGGAAGACCGTCTTTAGATATTTTATGGAGCGGAAATTTAGACAGTTACTGTGAAAGCACTTAGCAAGATGGGCATTTCACCTTGAATTGTGCTCTTATAAAGAATACCTGAAACAAAACTTAGCCTTTACTTGCCAATTACTTCCTGCCATTATCTTCTGAGCAACTCTCAGAGCGACTGATGCAAGCCTTGAAAAGTGTTAGAGTGTTATTATTGGTTTGTTGATTTGTTGACAAGCATTTATCAGGAATGCTTCCTGAAAAGTAACTGACTAGCACTCTGCATTTGGTTTAAGTGCTCCGGATGGAGATTTCTGATCAACGTTTAACGCTTCAGCCTGACAGAATCTAAAGGTGAAATAAAAGAACATAGTATTTAATTAAAGTATTTAATCATTTGATTAGCTCTCTCCTTTTTATCCAAAGCAATTATGGTATATGGAAATACAAAGTTCTGTCATGAAACTCTAGATGGCGCAGGCTGATCTCCTTGCAGTCACATCATTCTCTATAAGGTACAGCTGATTGGTTTCCGCTGTATCAGTAGCCAATGAGCTCGCTGGTCAACTCTCAAATACTTGGTCAGCATTTGCTTTAGCAGTTTGCAGCGTGCTTTCAGAAACCCTCCACCTTCCCCAGCTCCACCTGTATACTGTACATATGCTACGGGTAATTCATGCCTGATACATTGTACAGCAGCAGCACATCTTACTTGCTTACAGCAGCGTGTCGTGTGTGTATTGGTAGTAGCAAGTCCCGTCCATGCTCTGCAGCAGCAGCAGAAGAGGCGGAAAACCCGTAAATGATCATAGAGAAAATTATATGACTACATCAAACTAATAATAATTGAATAATCAGAACAACAATTGAAATCAAAATTTAAGTTTTTTAGCTTTTAGTACACTCTAAAAAATGCTGGGTTAAAAACAACCCAAGTTGGGTTGAAAATGGACAAACCCAGCGATTGGGTTGTTTTGACCCAGCAGTTGGGTTAAATGTTTGCCCAACCTGCTGGGTAGTTTTATTTAACCCAACAATTGTTTACAAATTACTATATGTCTGGCTTAAAATGAACCCAAAATAGGTTGGAAATTAAAAATCAGACTCATAATTACTAGAGGCAACAATAATAATCAAAAAGATGAGCATTTATTAATAAGCAATTTAATAAATGTTTATTGTTTAAATATTATTCAAAAAAGTATTAATAAATGTTTGTTTATTAAACATATTAATAAATGTTAATTTCCAACATATTTTGGGTTCATTTTAAGCAAGAAATACAGTAATTTTTAAACAATATTTGGGTTAAATAAAACTACCCAGCAGGTTGGGCAAACATTTAACCCAGCCGCTGAGTTAAAACAACCCAATCGCTGGGTTTGTCCATTTTCAACCCAGCATTTTTTAGAGTGTATGAATATGTTAGCCCTAAGGTTATGAATAAGCTGGTGTGTTCCAAAACAATGACAAAATTCACATTTAGGAGATGAATAAGCTGGTGTGTTCCAAAACAATGACAAAATTCACATTTAGGAGATATAAGCATTCAAAACTTAGTCTCTCACTTCCGCTAAAATGGATCACGGATTTTCATGACATCACTGCGCACTTCAGTTTCTCATCAGATCTTCTGTCCAATCAAATGCTCTCTCTCCCGCCCCCTCCTACACTATAAACAGACGCTGAAGCTGCAGCTGAAATCGGTCATTTGTTCACACATTTACTAGTTTCTACATGGTGAACGGCACATAGTGCACTAAATTGCGGATAGGAAATGATTCAGACAGTGTAAATATGCTTTGCTTTGATGCGAATGAAGTCTGTTTTTGCGTTAGTGTCACGTGAACTGCTGCAGCGCGAGCACAGTCTGCTCCGGTCCAGAGACACGAGAGCACAGAGCGGATCATATCCGCGAGTCGGCTCAGACCACAAAAGGTATCGGACCCATTTGAATTCTGCACAGAGTGCTGTATTTTAAAGTGATATAGAGGAGATTAGGAGAAAAAAAGGTTAGAGATTAGAAGGAAACTGAGGTTTTACCTAGTTTAACGGCTCTGGTCGTGCTGTGGTATAAACAAAACGCTATTGGCTATTTTAAAAAGGGGGCGGAGCTGTTCAATATGTCCCCACCCTGTCTTCCTATTTCAGTTGAAATTACGTCAACACATTGAATAATGCTGCACGTTCCATGGCAATTCAGTGGGCCTTTAATCTCCACTCTTCATCGGGGTCCTAATCATACGCCCTGCCGGGGTTTTATTTTGCGATAATAACCGACTGACTGTTCATTATCCATTACAGAGCTTATGTTACCACTAATCTGCCAACAATAAAGAAACTTACGTTTCTTTCATACTTTGCACAGTGAAGTGATCCCTAGTTGTAATTCACCATTCCTTTGAAGCCTTTTATGGTGATGTCACTGGCGTCTTTATGTAAGATTATTCTTATCCTGCGAGACAGCCTGAGGACAGACAGACAGGCATTTCCCCTTTAATTCCCCCGGGTGGCATGTGTCTCCTGTTGTCTGTGCCATAAATATTAGCTTAAAGGCTAAGAGGACTCTTTCATTCACGTATTAGCTTCCACACTGATGTGATTTCCACAGGCGGTCATGCTCATAAGGGCTGAACAGCGGCTGTGTAGGATGAGAGGAATGTTTCTGTGATCTTCTTTCTGCTTGTGTCAGCTTAAGCGTCTTTGACTCTGGCGGGGTGGAATGAAGCATTTGCCTACAGGATATCCCTCTCGTGAAGAGCGCTGGAGTCATGTAATTGTCCTCGGCAGAGTTGTGTCAGTAGAATCAGTAGGGCCCTATGAAATCCTTTTTAGTTTTTCCAAATTCTGTATTATTTTCTCCCAAAACCTATATAAGTAATATATCACTATATATATATATTTTTTTTTTCTGCTTTAATTTAAGTATTCCATTTTATTTAATTTTGTTTTTTCTGGATTCTATTTTTTTCCATTTAAATTTTTCTGGATTCTTTTGTAATGGTTAATTTAAAATTTTACTAATCAAAAGTATGTCTAATGAATTGAAATCATGAAACTTATTCAATTTTAACAATTTAGTAGTTTAATAACAAAAAAATAGTTGAACAAAAATGAAATTTTTAGTGCTCTATATGAGCACTCATTTCATTTCTTCCCAAATTCCATTTCATTTTTCCCAAATTCCATGTTTTCTGTTCTGGATTCCATTCCAAAATGTTTAATTAAATTGTAATAATCAAAAAGCAAGACTTGCAATCAATCAATCATAAAAAATAATTTAATTAATAACTTTTACAATTCAATGATT
Source organism: Anabarilius grahami (assembly GCA_003731715.1). Lineage (NCBI taxonomy): Eukaryota > Metazoa > Chordata > Actinopteri > Cypriniformes > Xenocyprididae > Anabarilius > Anabarilius grahami. Next base: position 3,583,235 of record RJVU01059775.1, on the reverse strand, counting down.
TATTATTATTATTTACAGTAAAAGGGCCCTATGAATTTTTTTTTTCTTTTTCACCCCAGAAATTCTGTGTTGTGAATATTTATCATCAAAAATGGTGGTAATTAAATAAAGAAATAAAAGATTAACAATTTAATTAATGTATTAAAATGTAATAAAATGAAAATTTAACATCTCCTTTTATTTATTTTGGAAATTTTCAAAAGAATAGGTGACATTTGGGGTGCTGAGATATAATTATTAAAAGTGATCTTGGCTTGGTTATCAAATAGAACAGATGTCATTCAGCCTTAAAAATAAAAATGGGTATTGTACATTAATTCATTTATACCCTGCCTGGTTATATATGAAAATAAATTAGAATGCCCTTAGTTTTTTAGAGCAAACCCTTCAGGTGAACATAGCTATCACAAGCAGCAAACATGAAAATATATTACTTTATTCAGCATTTCTAAGAGCACTATATCTATATCTATAACATAATGAAATATGAAAATACAGCATCTACCAGCAGGGGTTAACTTTAACAGCTGAACCTAACCAGCCGTTGGTTTTGAACACTATATCATAGTATGGATCAGATCAGGTCTGTTAGTCGTGTGAATATACAGTCCTTTCTGACAGTACGCTGGCTCTTTTGTAAGCCCAGTGGCACGTGGGTGTGTGTGTAATGGGGCTACACGTTACCACAACACGCTGACTTGCATTTATGGAGCGAGTCATTGCTCATTATCTGCCACTGCTGGACTTATGTAATGCACCTCAATAAGCAGTCCAATTTCTTCATAAAAGGTCACCTCTTGCCATCACTGTGAAACATGAAGAGTCCTTTCAGACCAAACAGTGCTGTCATTTCAAATATCAAGCACAGAAATATGATTGACATAAATACATGGGTCAACATCAAGAATTGGTTTTGTTTTCAAAGGTCATATTCACAGGGTTACCACACCTTTTGCCCATTGCATTTCCATGACTTTTCTGTGTTTTTTGATTTACTGAATTTTTAAAATAATTATATACATTGCACTCACAAAGAACAATTTCTAAACTGTGAAATATAGCTGAACATAACTAGAAGACTTATGTTCACTGTAAATGGTCTTGAATTTTAAGATTTTATTTATTTCCATTCATTTTTTTTGAAGACTTGGAAATCATAATTTTATAATATTTTCATTTTTCTGTGACTACTTAGCAATGAAAATTATTATTAGGGCCCAAGCACAGATGGTGTGGTGTGGTGTAATTGCTCTGTCAGTTATTCTTCTTCTCCGAAATGAATCGCATTTTTTTTGGCCTAAACGTGCTCAAAAACTCTGCAAAACTTTGCAAATTTACATCTGATATGGGTTTCAGAATCAGGTGTGGCCAAATGGCTCAATAGCGCCACCTACAATATTTAAATTAAGCGCCCTTCGTACTACATTTCACATACAGGTATGAAATCTGGTAGTCACATTTTGATGAACTCCTCCTAGAGATTTTATCAGATAAACATCATATTTGGTCAGTCTAATCTAAAGGCCTTTGTGACGTTAAATTACGAAGATCTAGAGTTTTCGCTGAAGGGTGTGTCCATGGCGGCCTGAAACAGGAAGTTGTTGTAACTCGGGTATACAATGTCCGATCCACTTCACATGTTTTAATAGTCCTGGCCTGAAGGCATCTACATGCCAATATTCAGATAGTCATAGCGCCACCTAGGGATGTTGCGGTGACGGATTTTTTCCACCGGTTAATCGACGTGTAAAAAAAAACGGTAATCCCGGTGTCACCGGGGTTGCGTGTCGGGGATTTCGGATGGCCGAAAATGCGGTCGTGCAGACGTGCACACGTCTCAATTTACTTTCACTTTAATTAGCGGCAATTCAGTAGCATTTGTTTGAATTAATCATGGGTTAATTTATTTTATTCTTAATAAAAATACACAAAACAATAAGACACTCGCTTGTATTACACACATCTTTATTGCAAAATGAATAATAACTTAACACACCATGCAAAAACTAAACAAAAGCACTTATGAAACACCTTTTAAAGTGCATTTATTAACAAAACGAACCACTGCACACATCGTGCAAGTATCAAACAAGAAATTGTATAAAAAAATTCACTATTCGTTAAATAAAGTGCCTGCCTTTTTCAGCAAAAAACAAAACAAAAAAAAAACACCGCACAACCATCGAATATGAAACGAACGAACATCAAAAACTTCGTTAAATAAGGTAGCCTACCCGAATAATCACTGGACACTTAAGTGCAAAAAAATTATTTCCAAACAGGTGCTTTTGCATTTCGCTTTGAAACCAGATCTTCCGCCATCCTTTGCCAGTTAGCTCGCCTCACTCTCCTCAAATGATAAATGAAATCGGACACCGGCTGCTGCTTTACTGCGGCGCTCGTTCCGCTTACGCTAAATTACGAAGGCACGTAGTCACTAACTGAATTAAGTGCTTTATTGCTATAGGCTAAAACTTCAACACGATGGGGACGGTGCCGGTGGTCAAGTGCTATGACCGGTAGGTGGGTTAAACACCGTGTATCACTGGTAACACCGACTATCGCAACAAGCCTAGCGCCACCTTCTGGCAACAGGAAATGGCATGTTTTACACTGTGATTAACTCCTCATAGAGATTTAACCAGATCAACATCATATGTGGTCAGTCTAATTTTAAGGTCTTAGCGACGTTGAATTGCAAAGATCTTGAGTTTTCATTTAAAGGGCGTGTCTGTGGCGGCCTGACAAATTTTGATGCTTCGCCATGAAAGAGGAAGCTGTTCTAACTCAGGCATACAGTGTCCGATCTGCTTCAAACTTCACATGTTTGATAAGAGTCCTGGCCTAATGACATCTTTTATGCCAATATTCAGTTAGTCATAGCGCCACCTGCTGGCAACAGGAAACGAAAGCATGCTCCCAGAAACACATTTAAATATGCCAGGAAGTATCAAACATTAGAAACAGATTAAATCATGAAACACTTGGCTAAAAGCTAAAGTATGCGATTAACGTCACAAAACAGGAAGTTGTTGTAACTCAGGCATAAAATGTCTGATCTGCTCCACTCATCACATGATGATGATAGTCCTGGCCTGAAGACATCTACATGGCAATATTCAGTTACAGTCAAAGCGTTACCTGTTGGCAGCAGGAAGTACAGCACATCAAAATGACATTGCCATATTTCTCCTGTATCTACTCGCTTACATGCATGTCGCCCACTGTTCACTGTTTTCCTAAGGCCATGAGGCCGTGAGCCTGAGTGCGAGGACCCTTTCATCACTGCTTGCAGCTTTAATTATTATTGTTATTATTATT